>CM057245.1:32580797-32623297 GCA_029931835.1 Etheostoma nigrum
AAGAGACTTCAGATACAGTATTAGGGGACCACTAAGGTCTATATAAAGAGACTTCAGATACAGTATTAGGGACCACTAAGGTCTATATAAAGAGACTTCAGATACAGTATTAGGGACCACTAAGGTCTATATAAAGAGACTTCAGATACAGTATTAGGGACCACTAAGGTCTATATAAAGAGACTTCAGATACAGTATTAGGGACCACTAAGGTCTATATAAAGAGACTTCAGATACAGTATTAGGGACCACTAAGGTCTATATAAAGAGACTTCAGATACAGTATTAGGGGACCACTAAGGTCTATATAAAGAGACTTCAGATACAGTATTAGGGACCACTAAGGTCTATATAAAAGAGACTTCAGATACAGTATTAGGGGACCACTAAGGTCTATATAAAGAGACTTCAGATACAGTATTAGGGGACCACTAAGGTCTATATAAAGAGACTTCAGATACAGTATTAGGGGACCACTAAGGTCTATATAAAGAGACTTCAGATACAGTATTAGGGACCACTAAGGTCTATATAAAGAGACTTCAGATACAGTATTAGGGACCACTAAGGTCTATATAAAAGAGACTTCAGATACAGTATTATGGACCACTAAGGTCTATATAAAAGAGACTTCAGATACAGTATTAGGGACCACTAAGGTCTATATAAAGAGACTTCAGATACAGTATTAGGGACCACTAAGGTCTATATAAAAGAGACTTCAGATACAGTATTAGGGGACCACTAAGGTCTATATAAAGAGACTTCAGATACAGTATTAGGGACCACTAAGGTCTATATAAAGAGACTTCAGATACAGTATTAGGGGACCACTAAGGTCTATATAAAAGAGACTTCAGATACAGTATTAGGGGACCACTAAGGTCTATATAAAGAGACTTCAGATACAGTATTAGGGACCACTAAGGTCTATATAAAGAGACTTCAGATACAGTATTAGGGACCACTAAGGTCTAAAGAGACTTCAGATACAGTATTAGGGGACCACTAAGGTCTATATAAAGAGACTTCAGATACAGTATTAGGGACCACTAAGGTCTGTATAAAGAGACTTCAGATACAGTATTAGGGACCACTAAGGTCTATATAAAGAGACTTCAGATACAGTATTAGGGACCACTAAGGTCTATATAAAGAGACTTCAGATCCAGTATTAGGGGACCACTAAGGTCTATATAAAGAGACTTCAGATACAGTATTAGGGACCACTAAGGTCTAAAGAGACTTCAGATACAGTATTAGGGGACCACTAAGGTCTATATAAAGAGACTTCAGATACAGTATTAGGGACCACTAAGGTCTGTATAAAGAGACTTCAGATACAGTATTAGGGACCACTAAGGTCTATATAAAGAGACTTCAGATACAGTATTAGGGACCACTAAGGTCTAAAGAGACTTCAGATCCAGTATTAGGGGACCACTAAGGTCTATATAAAGAGACTTCAGATACAGTATTAGGGACCACTAAGGTCTATATAAAGAGACTTCAGATACAGTATTAGGGACCACTAAGGTCTAAAGAGACTTCAGATACAGTATTAGGGGACCACTAAGGTCTATATAAAGATACTTCAGATACAGTATTAGGGGACCACTAAGGTCTATATAAAGAGACTTCAGATACAGTATTAGGGACCACTAAGGTCTATATAAAGAGACTTCAGATACAGTATTAGGGGACCACTAAGGTCTATATAAAAGAGACTTCAGATACAGTATTAGGGGACCACTAAGGTCTATATAAAGAGACTTCAGATACAGTATTAGGGACCACTAAGGTCTATATAAAAGAGACTTCAGATACAGTATTAGGGACCACTAAGGTCTATATAAAGAGACTTCAGATACAGTATTAGGGGACCACTAAGGTCTATATAAAGAGACTTCAGATACAGTATTAGGGACCACTAAGGTCTATATAAAGAGACTTCAGATACAGTATTAGGGACCACTAAGGTCTATATAAAGAGACTTCAGATACAGTATTAGGGGACCACTAAGGTCTATATAAAAGAGACTTCAGATACAGTATTAGGGGACCACTAAGGTCTATATAAAGAGACTTCAGATACAGTATTAGGGACCACTAAGGTCTATATAAAAGAGACTTCAGATACAGTATTAGGGGACCACTAAGGTCTATATAAAGAGACTTCAGATACAGTATTAGGGACCACTAAGGTCTATATAAAGAGACTTCAGATACAGTATTAGGGGACCACTAAGGTCTATATAAAGAGACTTCAGATACAGTATTAGGGACCACTAAGGTCTAAAGAGACTTCAGATACAGTATTAGGGGACCACTGAGGTCTATATAAAAGAGACTTCAGATACAGTATTAGGGACCACTAAGGTCTATATAAAGAGACTTCAGATACAGTATTAGGGGACCACTAAGGTCTATATAAAGAGACTTCAGATACAGTATTAGGGACCACTAAGGTCTATATAAAGAGACTTCAGATACAGTATTAGGGACCACTAAGGTCTATATAAAGAGACTTCAGATACAGTATTAGGGACCACTAAGGTCTATATAAAGAGACTTCAGATACAGTATTAGGGACCACTAAGGTCTATATAAAGAGACTTCAGATACAGTATTAGGGACCACTAAGGTCTATAAAAGAGACTTCAGATACAGTATTAGGGACCACTAAGGTCTATAAAGAGACTTCAGATACAGTATTAGGGGACCACTAAGGTCTATATAAAGAGACTTCAGATACAGTATTAGGGACCACTAAGGTCTATATAAAGAGACTTCAGATACAGTATTAGGGACCACTAAGGTCTAAAGAGACTTCAGATACAGTATTAGGGGACCACTGAGGTCTATATAAAAGAGACTTCAGATACAGTATTAGGGACCACTAAGGTCTATATAAAGAGACTTCAGATACAGTATTAGGGGACCACTAAGGTCTATATAAAGAGACTTCAGATACAGTATTAGGGACCACTAAGGTCTATATAAAGAGACTTCAGATACAGTATTAGGGACCACTAAGGTCTATATAAAGAGACTTCAGATACAGTATTAGGGACCACTAAGGTCTATATAAAGAGACTTCAGATACAGTATTAGGGACCACTAAGGTCTATATAAAGAGACTTCAGATACAGTATTAGGGGACCACTAAGGTCTATATAAAGAGACTTCAGATACAGTATTAGGGACCACTAAGGTCTATATAAAGAGACTTCAGATACAGTATTAGGGACCACTAAGGTCTATATAAAGAGACTTCAGATACAGTATTAGGGACCACTAAGGTCTATATAAAGAGACTTCAGATACAGTATTAGGGACCACTAAGGTCTATATAAAGAGACTTCAGATACAGTATTAGGGGACCACTAAGGTCTATATAAAAGAGACTTCAGATACAGTATTAGGGGACCACTAAGGTCTATATAAAGAGACTTCAGATACAGTATTAGGGACCACTAAGGTCTATATAAAAGAGACTTCAGATACAGTATTAGGGACCACTAAGGTCTATATAAAGAGACTTCAGATACAGTATTAGGGGACCACTAAGGTCTATATAAAGAGACTTCAGATACAGTATTAGGGACCACTAAGGTCTATATAAAGAGACTTCAGATACAGTATTAGGGGACCACTAAGGTCTATATAAAAGAGACTTCAGATACAGTATTAGGGGACCACTAAGGTCTATATAAAAGAGACTTCAGATACAGTATTAGGGACCACTAAGGTCTATATAAAAGAGACTTCAGATACAGTATTAGGGGACCACTAAGGTCTATATAAAGAGACTTCAGATACAGTATTAGGGACCACTAAGGTCTATATAAAGAGACTTCAGATACAGTATTAGGGGACCACTAAGGTCTATATAAAAGAGACTTCAGATACAGTATTAGGGGACCACTAAGGTCTATATAAAAGAGACTTCAGATACAGTATTAGGGACCACTAAGGTCTTATAAAGAGACTTCAGATACAGTATTAGGGGACCACTGAGGTCTATATAAAAGAGACTTCAGATACAGTATTAGGGACCACTAAGGTCTATATAAAGAGACTTCAGATACAGTATTAGGGGACCACTAAGGTCTATATAAAGAGACTTCAGATACAGTATTAGGGACCACTAAGGTCTATATAAAGAGACTTCAGATACAGTATTAGGGACCACTAAGGTCTATATAAAGAGACTTCAGATACAGTATTAGGGACCACTAAGGTCTATATAAAGAGACTTCAGATACAGTATTAGGGACCACTAAGGTCTATATAAAGAGACTTCAGATACAGTATTAGGGGACCACTAAGGTCTATATAAAGAGACTTCAGATACAGTATTAGGGACCACTAAGGTCTATATAAAGAGACTTCAGATACAGTATTAGGGACCACTAAGGTCTATATAAAGAGACTTCAGATACAGTATTAGGGACCACTAAGGTCTATATAAAGAGACTTCAGATACAGTATTAGGGACCACTAAGGTCTATATAAAGAGACTTCAGATACAGTATTAGGGACCACTAAGGTCTATAAAGAGACTTCAGATACAGTATTAGGGACCACTAAGGTCTATAAAGAGACTTCAGATACAGTATTAGGGGACCACTAAGGTCTATATAAAGAGACTTCAGATACAGTATTAGGGACCACTAAGGTCTATATAAAGAGACTTCAGATACAGTATTAGGGACCACTAAGGTCTAAAGAGACTTCAGATACAGTATTAGGGGACCACTGAGGTCTATATAAAAGAGACTTCAGATACAGTATTAGGGACCACTAAGGTCTATATAAAGAGACTTCAGATACAGTATTAGGGGACCACTAAGGTCTATATAAAGAGACTTCAGATACAGTATTAGGGACCACTAAGGTCTATATAAAGAGACTTCAGATACAGTATTAGGGACCACTAAGGTCTATATAAAGAGACTTCAGATACAGTATTAGGGACCACTAAGGTCTATATAAAGAGACTTCAGATACAGTATTAGGGACCACTAAGGTCTATATAAAGAGACTTCAGATACAGTATTAGGGGACCACTAAGGTCTATATAAAGAGACTTCAGATACAGTATTAGGGACCACTAAGGTCTATATAAAGAGACTTCAGATACAGTATTAGGGACCACTAAGGTCTATATAAAGAGACTTCAGATACAGTATTAGGGACCACTAAGGTCTATATAAAGAGACTTCAGATACAGTATTAGGGACCACTAAGGTCTATATAAAGAGACTTCAGATACAGTATTAGGGACCACTAAGGTCTATATAAAGAGACTTCAGATACAGTATTAGGGGACCACTAAGGTCTATATAAAGAGACTTCAGATCCAGTATTAGGGACCACTAAGGTCTATATAAAGAGACTGATATCTCCACGCAGGATGTGGCCGTCAGATCACCATGGCAACGCTCGTCATCAGCTGAACTTCTTCTGACTTCTTTATCTCATCGTCAGAGGAAACTTTACACAAGTCTAACCCCACAGAGGCTGACGTCACAGGGTGTGTGTGTGTGTGTGTGTGTGTATATATGTGTGTGTGTGTGTCTGTGTCTGTGTGTGTGTGTGTGAGTGTGTGTGTGTGTGTGTGTGTGTGTGTGTGTGTGTGTGTGTATATATGTGTGTGTCTGTGTGTGTGAGTGTGTTTTCATCAGAAACATGTTACAGACCCAGAGATGATTATTAATAATGTTTATTATCCAGACGATAGATTAAAGATATAGACCAAGATATAATAACACGCTAAAAACATGTTAATAACACGTTAGTAACACGATAATAACACTGACAACACTGCAAGATACAGCTATTATAAATGCATTAAAGACAATTCATATTCCTTCATAGATAATATACAACATCCCATAATATTAATATACACACACACACACACACACACACAAACACACAGTCAGACACACACACACACACACACACACACACACACACACAGACACACAGTCAGACACACACACAGACACAGACACACAGACACACACACATATTTACAGAGCATGATTAGTAATAATCTCTAAGGTGACAGTAATGTTAAAAAGTGAATTCCCAACATGTTAAACTAGTAAACCAATGCCCCCCCCCACACTCCCCCCACACCCCCCCACACTCCCCCCACTCCCCCCCACACCCCCCCCACACCCCCCCCACACTCCCCCCCACTCCCCCCCACACCCCCCCACACTCCCCCCCACACCCCCCCACACCCCCCCCACACTCCCCCCACTCCCCCCCTTCCCCCCCCACACCCCCCCACACCCCCCCCACACTCCCCCCACTCCCCCCCTTCCCCCCCCACACCCCCCCCACACCCCCCCACACTCCCCCCACTCCCCCCCTTCCCCCCCACACACTCCCCCCCACTCCCCCCCCACACTCCCCCCACACCCCCCCACACTCCCCCCACACCCCCCCACACTCCCCCCCACTCCCCCCCTTCCCCCCCCCACATTCCCATCATTTCTGTTCATGTCTGTAATCTCTCTCTCCCTCTGTGTGTGTGTGTGTGTGTGTGCGTGTGTGTTATATCATATTAAGTGTGTGTGTGTGTGTGTGTGTGTGTGTGTTATATCATATTAAGTGTGTGTGTGTGTGTGTGTGTGTGTGTGTGTGTTATATCATATTAAGTGTGTGTGTGTGTGTGTGTGTGTGTGTGTGTGTGTGTATATCATATTAAGTGTGTGTGTGTGTGTGTGTGTGTGTGTGTGTTATATCATATTAAGTGTGTGTGTGTGTGTGTGTGCGTGTGTGTTATATCATATTAAGTGTGTGTGTGTTTGTGTGTGTGTGTGTGCGTGTGTGTTATATCATATTAAGTGTGTGTGTGTGTGTGTGTGTGTGTGTGTGTTAGAGGATGGATACCCGACCCGAGCCCGACGGGACCCGACGGTACCCGACGGGTCGGGCCGGGTTCGGACAGATTTTTAGAAAGGATGCTCGGGTTCGGGTCGGGCTCGGTCACATCAGCGCGATAAGGCATTGAACATTTTGAATTTAAAACAGCTTAAAATAAATGTCAAATATTACCCTAACATCCGTCTTCCTGTTGCTGTGACAACCAAAGACGTGCGTATTAAGCTCCATGTGGCAGCGCAACGATGGAAGATGTTAAAAAGAAGTTGGCCGCAGGAGATTTTAAACTATTGAAAACGAAGGAAAGTCAGCTGTGCATTGATGCGCTCATCTGTTGACATTTCCCAATGCCTTCCTACAATTGCTTAATAAAAGCGGCTTTCCACACAAACAAACGTACATGTGTCATTAGTATGAGAAACAAATGAGATTTTAACTGTGTCGGGCTCGGGTCGGGCTCGGACAGAAATATCTTAATGCCTGTCGGGCTCGGGTCGGGTTCGGTTACTGCTCTGTCGGACGCGGGCCGGGCTCGGACAGAAAAATCCGGCCCGATCCGCACTCTAGTGTGTGTGTGTGTGTGCGTGTGTGTTATATCATATTAAGTGTGTGTGTGTGTGTGTGTGTGTGTGTGTGTATCTCCTCACAGCGACTACAGCAGCTCAGAGCATCAGCAGCAGGACGCTGAGCACTGAGCATCTCACTTTGAAGAAGGTGGAGTAGATCCCAAAGGGCTCCATGTAGACCACCACCGTCCTCTCTGTGGACACGCACTGGAAACCATCATCATAAACTACACACCAGTACTCCCCCGCGTCCCCCACTGAGACATTAGAGACAACCAGGGTCCCATTAACATGGTCCCTGCTCACTCTGCTCATGCTCTGACCAGGCCCTACATGAAAGACTCGTCCCCCTGTTCGGTCTGACTTGATGAACCAATAATGCCCCCAACCCCCTCTCCTACCCCCTCCCCTACCTGGGCACCTGAGAGTGACATCATCTCCCTCTGAGAAGAGCTCTACAGCGGGGGGGCCGAATCTGGGACACACCATCAGATAATGATGTTGCACTCTCATAGAGACTTCACAGGAGTACCGACCTGAGTGATTTAACATTAGAGATGGAAACACCAGCGAGTAGTCCTGGTCTACTGAAGGATCAGTCTGGTTCAGTAGTCCTAGGTCAGGGGAGATCGGAGTAGACCAGCGGGGGGGCTGTTCATCGGTGGAGTCAGCGACGGTGCACGGCAACACGGCGGTCTCCTCCACTGAGCCGTAGATCACCTCAGACGATGGTCTCAACCGTACATCCCGACCCCTGACACACCGCTGCTGGTCCATCAGCAGACAGCTGAACTGTCCAAAGTCTGTTGCCGTGACGTTGGAAACACGAAGATCTGATGAGTTTGGCACCACTTGGTATCTTCCTCTAACATCGTCCATCTCTGATGTCGTCTTGTCCCCAAACACTCTGCTCCATGTCTCCTGCTCATATCCAGAGTCCTGTTTGAGCCACAGGACGTCCTGATGACCAGCTGCTCCCTCACATGTCAGGTCCACTGTGTCTCCGAGTCTCGCTGAGATAATGGACCCAAGTCTTGTAGAAGTACAAACCGTGATAGTGATGTTGTTGTCATGGGTTACGGTGTCCTCGGTCCAGGAGTCGGACTGGGTCAGGTTGAGGATCCTGTAAGAAGAAGGATCCACATCGCTGACCAGGCGTTGTTTCAGGGGTCCAGGTACTGAGGACTGGTTGGACCAGAGGTCAGAGGTGTTCCACAGGACCAGGTTCCTCGTGTGTGTGTGTGTGTGTGTGTGTGTGTGTTTCTTTCTGTGTGTGTGTGTGTGTGTGTGTGTGTTGTGTGTGAGTCTCTTTGTGTGTGTGTGTGTGTGTGTGCTCTTTCTGTGTGTGTGTGTATGTGTGTCTGTTTGGTGTGTGTGTGTCTGTCTGTCTGTGTGTGTGTGTTGTGTGTGAGTCTCTTTGTGTGTGTGTGTGTGTCTCTTTCTGTGTGTGTGTTGTGTGTGAGTCTCTTTGTGTGTGTGTGTGTCTCTTTCTGTGTGTGTGTGTGTGTGTGTGTTGTGTGTGAGTCTCTTTGTGTGTGTGTGTGTGTGTGTGTGTGTGTGTGTCTGTCTGTGTGTGTGTGTGTGTGTGTGTGTGTGTGTGTGTGTGTGCGCGCGTGTGTATTTGTGTGTGTGGGGGGGTTTGACAGCCAGACTGTGGGTCGTGAGGAGGAGGAGACGCCGGAAAACACGACTGTCCTGCAAGGGGGCGGGTCCCTGCAGGTCTCTGGGGGGCTGCTTCCTGGGACCCCCCGGTCTGTCTCCCTTTAATGGGACTGTTTTTATTAACGTGGTAGCCATGGAAACGAGGCGTCACGATACCCAGAGAGGGACGCCGTCCCGTATAAAAGAGAGAGAGGATGAGACGGAGAGAGACTCGGACTCTGACGCACCGGGGCTCCGTGCACTGACACTACCGGACCCCCGCCAGACCCCCGCCACATCTCCACCAGACCCCCGCCGGACCCCCGCCAGACCCCCGCCACATCTCCACCAGACCCCCGCCGGACCCCCGCCAGACCCCCGCCACATCTCCACCAGACCCCCGCCGGACCCCCGCCACATCTCCACCAGACCCCCGCCGGACCCCCGCCAGACCCCCGCCACATCTCCACCAGACCCCCGCCCGACCCCCGCCACATCTCCACCAGACACCCGCCGGACCCCCGCCCGACCCCCGCCACATCTCCACCAGACACCCGCCGGACCCCCGCCCGACCCCCGCCACATCTCCACCAGACACCCGCCGGACCCCCGCCACATCTCCACCAGACCCCCGCCGGACCCCCGCCACATCTCCACCAGACCCCCGCCACATCTCCACCAGACCCCGCTAGAACTCCGCCCGGACCCGGATGTTCCAGAACCGAGTCATGCCGTGCAACAGGTGAATTAACATCTAGAAACTGTCTGTTTTCTGCTAAATTCCGCTTAAAACCGGACATTTTATGTTGTTCTTTTGTGTAAAATAAGATAATAATATAATAATAATTTATGTTTTAATAATAAAATAAGCCTCTCACGTGCTCAGACGAGAGTCTTTTACTCTCAGCTGCGAGTCATGACCATACCATAATATAATATGTGTGTCTGCAGTGATCCGGATCGATCCATCACGATGAAACAGGGGGGTCCTGGGATCCGTGACGGTGAGTTCACCTGTAATACCCCAAACATCAGATATAAAGTCCGTGTATATGTCCGTGTGTAAAGTATGTGTATAGGTGTGTATATGTGTGTATACGTGTGTATATGTGTGTATATGTGTGTATACGTGTGTATATGTGTGTATATGTGTGTATATGTGTGTATACGTGTGTATATGTGTGTATATGTGTGTATATGTGTGTATACGTGTGTATAGGTGTGTATATGTGTGTATATGTGTGTATATGTATGTATATGTGTGTATATGTGTGTATACGTGTGTATATGTGTGTATATGTGTGTATATGTGTATATACGTGTGTATACGTGTGTATACGTGTGTATACGTGTGTATATGTGTGTATACGTGTGTATACGTGTGTATATGTGTGTATAGGTGTGTATATGTGTGTATATGTGTATATATGTGTGTATAGGTGTGTATAGGTGTGTATATGTGTGTATACGTGTGTATATGTGTGTATAGGTGTGTATATGTGTGTATATGTGTATATATGTGTGTATAGGTGTGTATATGTGTGTATATGTGTGTATAGGTGTGTATATGTGTGCATATGTGTATATATGTGTGTATAGGTGTGTATACGTGTGTATATGTGTGTATACGTGTGTATACGTGTGTATATGTGTGTATAGGTGTGTATATGTGTGTATATGTGTATATATGTGTGTATAGGTGTGTATACATGTGTATAGGTGTGTATAGGTGTGTATAGGTGTGTATATGTATGTATAGATGTGTATAGGTGTGTATATGTATGTATATGTGTGTCTATCAAAACAGTTCCTGTGGACTCAGACCTGGTTCCTAACCCTCCTCTGTCCCCCCCAGGTTCTGGTCCCCGAGTGGTCCGCCGGGTCTGCACCAACACCCGGGAGCGCTGGCGGCAGCAGAATGTTAACGGAGCGTTCACCGAGCTGCGGAGTCTCATCCCCACGCACCCCCCCGACAGGAAGCTCAGCAAGAACCAGATCCTGCGCCTCGCCCTCCGCTACATCGGCTTCCTGGACCAGGTCCTGATGGAGCAGGACATCTTGGGGGGGCCCTGGAGCCGAGCGGGCGGCGTGGAGCATCACGTCCTGGGGGGGCCCCGGGGCCGAGCGGGTAGCGTGGAGCAGGAAGACGGATCCCAAGGGGCGATGTCGCCAAAGTCCAGCTGTGAGAGTTCAGACGGGGACTCGGACTCTGCAGGGTTCCTGCAGGTCCTCCACCTGCCCAGCAGCTGCAGCTGATCACACAGGTCCAGCACAGATGTGGTGCCGGTCGGCCATATTGGCCCCAAATAACCGACAGAGGGCGACTCACAGAAACTTCCTGTTCCTTCTTTTTCCCAATTTGGGAGAGATGACTCTTCTCGACTCGACTCATCTCGACTCGACTCTTCTCGACTCTTCTCTTCTCGACTCTTCTCCACTCGACTCATCTCGACTCGACTCTTCTCCACTCGACTCTTCTCGACTCGACTCTTCTCGACTCTTCTCCACTCGACTCTTCTCGACTCAACTCTTCTCGACTCGACTCTTCTCGACTCGACTCTTCTCGACTCTTCTCGACTCGACTCTTCTCCACTCGACTCTTCTCGACTCGACTCTTCTCGACTCTTCTCTTCTCGACTCTTCTCCACTCTTCTCTTCTCGACTCTTCTCCACTCGACTCATCTCGACTCTTCTCCACTCGACTCATCTCGACTCGACTCTTCTCCACTCGACTCTTCTCGACTCGACTCTTCTCGACTCTTCTCCACTCGACTCTTCTCGACTCGACTCTTCTCGACTCGACTCTTCTCGACTCGACTCTTCTCGACTCGACTCTTCTCGACTCGACTCTTCTCGACTCGACTCTTCTCGACTCTTCTCCACTCGACTCTTCTCGACTCGACTCTTCTCCGACTCGACTCTTCTCGACTCGACTCATCTCGACTCTTCTCCACTCGACTCTTCTCGACTCTTCTCCACTCGACTCTTCTCCACTCTTCTCAACTCGACACTCTTTTTGAATTTGAAGTCTTTGCTGAATGTTGTTGACATCATGAAGTTATCATTTAAACAGCTGATCGTCCGTTAAGAACATATTGTTGCATCGGACTGAGTGTTCATGTGATATTCACATTTATCGGTTTCATTTTTAATGAATTATTAGACATGTTATGATGATTATTAGACATGTTATGATTATTATTATTAGACGTGTTATGATTAATATTAGACGTGTTATGATTATTATTAGACGTGTTATGATTATCATTAGACGTGTTATGATTATTATTAGACATGTTATGATTATTATTAGACGGGTTATGATTATTATTAGACATGTTATGATTAATATTAGACATGTTATGATGATTATTAGACATGTTATGATTATCATTAGACGTGTTATGATTATTATTAGACATGTTATGATTATTATTAGACGTGTTATGATTATCATTAGACGTGTTATGATTATTATTAGACATGTTATGATTATTATTAGACGTGTTATGATTATTATTAGACATGTTATGATTAATATTAGACAAGTTATGATTAATATTAGACATGTTGAGATGAAGAGATGTATTAGTTCTGCTGTCTCAGCGGGAGAATTAGTTTCTTTTATATTAAAGGAACGTTTCGTGCTTTTATTGTTTTATGAAAATCTCTTATTCTGTGTGATGATTGTTGAATGTTTTCATACAAAATGTTTCTGATCAATAAAGATTAAAGGAATTCTCTGAGTGATTTATTACTATAATTATATAATATATTTATTACTATTATTATTATTGAGTTTTTATACTGTGTGTTTTCGTCTCTTTAAGATGCTGCTATATATTTACACGTGGCCTTTCAGAGCTGTATGTTAAAAATATTTTTAAAAAAAAGTAATTTACAGTATGTCAAGAAAGTCCTAAAAAAGTCACAGTGTATCATGTCGAGCAAAATACCAAAAAATAATAGTAGAGTTTGTCGAAAATAGTAAAGAAATGTCATTCATTGTACGTTGAAAAAAATAACAAATAAAAAAGTCATAGTACAGTATTTAAAAATACAACAAAAAATAATAGTATAGTATGTCGAAAAATAAAAAAAGGCATATTAAGTATGTCAAAAAAGTAAAAAAGTCAAAGTATAGTACGTCAAAAAGTACACAAAAAGTCATAGTATAGTATGTCAAAAAAGTAAAAAAGTCATAGTATAGTATGTCAAAAAAGTAAAAAGTCATAGTATAGTATGTCAAAGAAGTAAACAAAAAGTCATAGTATAGTATGTCAAAAAAGTAAACAAAAAGTTATAGTATAGTATGTCAAAAAAGTAAAAAGTCATAGTATAGTATGTCGAAAAAATAAAAAAAGTCATAGTATAGTACGTCGAAAAAATAAAAAAAGTCATAGTATAGTACGTCAAAAAGTAAACAAAAAGTCATAGTATAGTATGTCAAAAAAATAAAAAAGTCATTGTATAGTATGTCAAAAAAGTAAACAAAAAGTCATAGTATAGTATGTCAAAAAAATAAACAAAAAGTCATTGTATAGTATGTCGAAGAAGTAAACAAAAAGTCATAGTATAGTATGTTGAAAAAGTATAAAAGTCGTAGTATAGTATGTCAAAAAGTAAAAAAGTCATAGTATAGTATGTCAAAAAAGTATAAAAAGTCATAGTATAGTACGTTGAAAAAATAAAAAAAGTCATAATATAATATGTCGAAAAAGTAAACAAAAAGTCATAGTATAGTATGTCAAAAAAAAGTCATAGTATAGTACGTTGAAAAAGTACGAAAAAGTCATAGTATAGTATGTCAAAAAAAAGTCATAGTATAGTACGTTGAAAAAGTACGAAAAAGTCATAGTATAGTAAGTCAAAAAAGTAAAAAGTCGTAGTATAGTATGTCAAAAAGTAAACAAAAAGTCATAGTATAGTATGTCGAAAAAAAGTCGTAGTATAGTATGTCGAAAAAGTATAAAAGTCGTAGTATAGTATGTCAAAAAAGTATAAAAAGTCATAGTATAGTATGTTGAAAAAGTAAAAAGTCATAGTATAGTATGTCGAAAAGTTAACAAAAAGTCATAGTATAGTACGTTAAAAAAGTAAAAAAAGTCATAATATAATATGTCGAAAAAGTAAACAAAAAGTCATAGTATAGTATGTCGAAAAAATAAAAAAAGTCATAGTATAGTACGTTGAAAAAGTACGAAAAAGTCATAGTATAGTAAGTCAAAAAAGTAAAAAGTCGTAGTATAGTATGTCAAAAAAGTAAACAAAAAGTCATAGTATAGTATGTCAAAAAAAAGTCGTAGTATAGTATGTCGAAAAAGTATAAAAGTCGTAGTATAGTATGTCAAAAAAGTATAAAAAGTCATAGTATAGTATGTTGAAAAAGTAAAAAGTCATAGTATAGTATGTCCAAAAGTAAATAAAAAGTCATAGTATAGTATGTCGAAAAGTAAACAAAAAGTCATAGTATAGTATGTCAAAAAAGTAAAAAAAGTCATAGTATAGTATGTCAAAAAAGTATAAAAAGTCATATTATAGTATGTTGAAAAAGTAAAAAGTCATAGTATAGTATGTCAAAACGTAAACAAAAAGTCATAGTATAGTATGTCGAAAAGTAAACAAAAAGTCATAGTATAGTATGTCAAAAAAGTAAAAAGTCGTAGTATAGTATGTCGAAAAGTAAACAAAAAGTCATAGTATAGTATGTCGAAAAGTAAACAAAAAGTCATAGTATAGTATGTCAAAAAAGTAAACAAAAAGTCATAGTATAGTAAGTCAAAAAAGTAAACAAAAAGTCATAGTATAGTATGTCGAAAAAATAAAAAAGTCATAGTATAGTATGTCAAAAAAGGAAACAAAAAGTCATAATATAGTATGTCAAAAAAGTAAAAAAGTCATAGTATAGTATGTCGAAAAAATAAAAAAGTCATAGTATAGTATGTCAAAAAAGTAAAAAAGTCATAGTATAGTATGTCGAAAAAATAAAAAAGTCATAGTATAGTATGTCAAAAAAGGAAACAAAAAGTCATAATATAGTATGTCAAAAAATTAAAAAAGTCAAAGTATAGTACCTCAAAAAAGTAAACAAAAAGTCATAGTATAGTATGTCAAAAAAGTAAACAAAAAGTCATAGTATAGTATGTCAAAAAAAAGTCATAGTATAGTTTGTCGAAAAAATAAAAAAGTCATAGTATAGTACGTCGAAAAAGTATAAAAGTCGTAGTATAGTATGTCAAAAAAGTATAAAAAGTCATAGTATAGTATGTCGAAAAAATAAAAAAGTCATTGTATAGTATGTCGAAGAAGTAAACAAAAAGTCATAGTATAGTATGTTGAAAAAGTATAAAAGTCGTAGTATAGTATGTCAAAAAGTAAAAAAGTCATAGTATAGTATGTCAAAAAAGTATAAAAAGTCATAGTATAGTACGTTGAAAAAATAAAAAAAGTCATAATATAATATGTCGAAAAAGTAAACAAAAAGTCATAGTATAGTATGTCAAAAAAAAGTCATAGTATAGTACGTTGAAAAAGTACGAAAAAGTCATAGTATAGTATGTCAAAAAAAAGTCATAGTATAGTACGTTGAAAAAGTACGAAAAAGTCATAGTATAGTAAGTCAAAAAAGTAAAAAGTCGTAGTATAGTATGTCAAAAAGTAAACAAAAAGTCATAGTATAGTATGTCAAAAAAAAGTCGTAGTATAGTATGTCGAAAAAGTATAAAAGTCGTAGTATAGTATGTCAAAAAAGTATAAAAAGTCATAGTATAGTATGTTGAAAAAGTAAAAAGTCATAGTATAGTATGTCGAAAAGTTAACAAAAAGTCATAGTATAGTATGTCGAAAAGTAAAAAAAGTCATAATATAATATGTCGAAAAAGTAAACAAAAAGTCATAGTATAGTATGTCGAAAAAATAAAAAAAGTCATAGTATAGTACGTTGAAAAAGTACGAAAAAGTCATAGTATAGTACGTTAAAAAAGTAAAAAAAGTCATAATATAATATGTCGAAAAAGTAAACAAAAAGTCATAGTATAGTATGTCGAAAAAATAAAAAAAGTCATAGTATAGTACGTTGAAAAAGTACGAAAAAGTCATAGTATAGTAAGTCAAAAAAGTAAAAAGTCGTAGTATAGTATGTCAAAAAAGTAAACAAAAAGTCATAGTATAGTATGTCAAAAAAAAGTCGTAGTATAGTATGTCGAAAAAGTATAAAAGTCGTAGTATAGTATGTCAAAAAAGTATAAAAAGTCATAGTATAGTATGTTGAAAAAGTAAAAAGTCATAGTATAGTATGTCCAAAAGTAAATAAAAAGTCATAGTATAGTATGTCGAAAAGTAAACAAAAAGTCATAGTATAGTATGTCAAAAAAGTAAAAAAAGTCATAGTATAGTATGTCAAAAAAGTATAAAAAGTCATATTATAGTATGTTGAAAAAGTAAAAAGTCATAGTATAGTATGTCAAAACGTAAACAAAAAGTCATAGTATAGTATGTCGAAAAGTAAACAAAAAGTCATAGTATAGTATGTCAAAAAAGTAAAAAGTCGTAGTATAGTATGTCGAAAAGTAAACAAAAAGTCATAGTATAGTATGTCGAAAAGTAAACAAAAAGTCATAGTATAGTATGTCAAAAAAGTAAACAAAAAGTCATAGTATAGTAAGTCAAAAAAGTAAACAAAAAGTCATAGTATAGTATGTCGAAAAAATAAAAAAGTCATAGTATAGTATGTCAAAAAAGGAAACAAAAAGTCATAATATAGTATGTCAAAAAAGTAAAAAAGTCATAGTATAGTATGTCGAAAAAATAAAAAAGTCATAGTATAGTATGTCAAAAAAGTAAAAAAGTCATAGTATAGTATGTCGAAAAAATAAAAAAGTCATAGTATAGTATGTCAAAAAAGGAAACAAAAAGTCATAATATAGTATGTCAAAAAAGTAAAAAAGTCAAAGTATAGTACCTCAAAAAAGTAAACAAAAAGTCATAGTATAGTATGTCAAAAAAGTAAACAAAAAGTCATAGTATAGTATGTCAAAAAAAAGTCATAGTATAGTTTGTCGAAAAAATAAAAAAGTCATAGTATAGTACGTCGAAAAAGTATAAAAGTCGTAGTATAGTATGTCAAAAAAGTATAAAAAGTCATAGTATAGTATGTCGAAAAAGTATAAAAAGTCATATTATAGTATGTTGAAAAAGTAAAAAGTCATAGTATAGTATGTCAAAACGTAAAGAAAAAGTCATAGTATAGTATGTCGAAAAGTAAACAAAAAGTCATAGTATAGTATGTCAAAAAAGTAAAAAGTCGTAGTATAGTATGTCGAAAAGTAAACAAAAAGTCATAGTATAGTATGTCAAAAAAGTAAACAAAAAGTCATAATATAGTATGTCAAAAAAGTAAAAAAGTCAAAGTATAGTACCTCAAAAAAGTAAACAAAAAGTCATAGTATAGTATGTCAAAAAAGTAAACAAAAAGTCATAGTATAGTATGTCAAAAAAAAGTCATAGTATAGTTTGTCGAAAAAATAAAAAAGTCATAGTATAGTACGTCGAAAAAGTATAAAAGTCGTAGTATAGTATGTCAAAAAAGTATAAAAAGTCATAGTATAGTATGTCGAAAAAGTATAAAAAGTCATATTATAGTATGTTGAAAAAGTAAAAAGTCATAGTATAGTATGTCAAAAAGTAAACAAAAACTCATAGTATAGTATGTCGAAAAGTAAACAAAAAGTCATAGTATAGTATGTCAAAAAAGTCAAAAAAGTCATAGTATAGTACGTTGAAAAAATAAAAAAAGTCATAATATAATATGTCGAAAAAGTAAACAAAAAGTCATAGTATAGTATGTCAAAAAAAAGTCATAGCATAGTATGTCGAAAAAATTTAAAAAGTCATAGTATAGTACGTTGAAAAAGTACAAAAAAGTCATAGTATAGTAAGTCAAAAAAGTAAAAAGTCGTAGTATAGTATGTCAAAAAGTCATAGTATAGTATGTAAAAAAAAAGTCGTAGTATAGTATGTCGAAAAAGTATAAAAGTCGTAGTATAGTATTTCAATAAAGTATAAAAAGTCATAGTATAGTATGTTGAAAAAGTAAAAAGTCATAGTATAGTATGTCGAAAAGTTAACAAAAAGTCATAGTATAGTATGTCGAAAAGTAAACAAAAAGTCATAGTATAGTATGTCAAAAAAGTAAAAACTCGTAGTATAGTATGTCGAAAAGTAAACAAAAAGTCATAGTATAGTATGTCAAAAAAGTAAAAAAGTCAAAGTATAGTACCTCAAAAAAGTAAACAAAAAGTCATAGTATAGTATGTCAAAAAAGTAAACAAAAGTCATAGTATAGTATGTCAAAAAAGTAAACAAAAAGTCATAGTATAGTATGTCAAAAAAGTAAACAAAAAGTCATAGTATAGTATGTCAAAAAAAAGTCATAGTATAGTTTGTCGAAAAAATAAAAAAGTCATAGTATAGTACGTCGAAAAAGTATAAAAAGTCATAGTATAGTATGTTGAAAAAGTAAAAAGTCATAGTATAGTATGTCAAAAAGTAAATAAAAAGTCATAGTATAGTATGTCGAAAAGTAAACAAAAAGTCATAGTATAGTATGTCGAAAAAGTAAAAAAAGTCATAGTATAGTATGTCGAAAAAGTATAAAAAGTCATATTATAGTATGTTGAAAAAGTAAAAAGTCATAGTATAGTATGTCGAAAAGTAAACAAAAAGTCATAGTATAGTATGTCAAAAAAGTAAAAAAAGTCATAGTATAGTACGTTGAAAAAATAAAAAAAGTCATAATATAATATGTCGAAAAAGTAAACAAAAAGTCATAGTATAGTATGTCAAAAAAGTATAAAAGTCGTAGTATAGTATTTCAAAAAAGTATAAAAAGTCATAGTATAGTATGTTGAAAAAGTAAAAAGTCATAGTATAGTATGTCAAAAAGTAAACAAAAAGTCATAGTATAGTATGTCAAAAAAGTAAACAAAAAGTCATAATATAGTATGTCGAAAAAGTATAAAAAGTCATATTATAGTATGTTGAAAAAGTAAAAAGTCATAGTATAGTATGTCAAAAAGTAAACAAAAAGTCATAGCATAGTATGTCGAAAAAATTTAAAAAGTCATAGTATAGTACGTTGAAAAAGTACGAAAAAGTCATAGTATAGTAAGTCAAAAAAGTAAAAAGTCGTAGTATAGTATGTCAAAAAGTCATAGTATAGTATGTAAAAAAAAAGTCGTAGTATAGTATGTCGAAAAAGTATAAAAGTCGTAGTATAGTATTTCAATAAAGTATAAAAAGTCATAGTATAGTATGTTGAAAAAGTAAAAAGTCATAGTATAGTATGTCGAAAAGTTAACAAAAAGTCATAGTATAGTATGTCAAAAAAGTAAAAACTTGTAGTATAGTATGTCGAAAAGTAAACAAAAAGTCATAGTATAGTATGTCAAAAAAGTAAAAACTCGTAGTATAGTATGTCGAAAAGTTAACAAAAAGTCATAGTATAGTATGTCAAAAAAGTAAAAACTCGTAGTATAGTATGTCGAAAAGTTAACAAAAAGTCATAGTATAGTATGTCGAAAAGTAAACAAAAAGTCATAGTATAGTATGTCAAAAAAGTAAAAACTCGTAGTATAGTATGTCGAAAAGTAAACAAAAAGTCATAGTATAGTATGTCAAAAAAGTAAAAAAGTCAAAGTATAGTGCCTCAAAAAAGTAAACAAAAAGTCATAGTATAGTATGTCAAAAAAGTAAACAAAAAGTCATAGTATAGTATGTCAAAAAAGTAAACAAAAAGTCATAGTATAGTATGTCAAAAAAAAGTCATAGTATAGTTTGTCGAAAAAATAAAAAAGTCATAGTATAGTACGTCGAAAAAGTATAAAAGTTGTAGTATAGTATGTCAAAAAAGTATAAAAAGTCATAGTATAGTATGTTGAAAAAGTAAAAAGTCATAGTATAGTATGTCAAAAAGTAAATAAAAAGTCATAGTATAGTATGTCGAAAAGTAAAAAAAAAGTCATAGTATAGTATGTCGAAAAAGTAAAAAAAGTCATAGTATAGTATGTCGAAAAAGTATAAAAAGTCATATTATAGTATGTTGAAAAAGTAAAAAGTCATAGTATAGTATGTCAAAAAGTAAACAAAAAGTCATAGTATAGTATGTCGAAAAGTAAACAAAAAGTCATAGTATAGTATGTCAAAAAAGTCAAAAAAGTCAAAGTATAGTACGTTGAAAAAATAAAAAAAGTCATAATATAATATGTCGAAAAAGTAAACAAAAAGTCATAGTATAGTATGTCAAAAAAGTATAAAAGTCGTAGTATAGTATTTCAAAAAAGTATAAAAAGTCATAGTATAGTATGTTGAAAAAGTAAAAAGTCATAGTATAGTATGTCGAAAAGTTAACAAAAAGTCATAGTATAGTACGTTAAAAAGGTAAAAAAAGTCATAATATAATATGTCGAAAAAGTAAACAAAAAGTCATAGTATAGTATGTCGAAAAAATTAAAAAAGTCATAGTATAGTACGTTGAAAAAGTACGAAAAAGTCATAGTATAGTAAGTCAAAAAAGTAAAAAGTCGTAGTATAGTATGTCAAAAGTAAACAAAAAGTCATAGTATAGTATGTCAAAAAAAAGTCGTAGTATAGTATGTCGAAAAAGTATAAAAGTCGTAGTATAGTATGTCAAAAAAGTATAAAAAGTCATAGTATAGTATGTTGAAAAAGTAAAAAGTCATAGTATAGTATGTCAAAAAGTAAATAAAAAGTCATAGTATAGTATGTCAAAAAAGTATAAAGTCATAGTATAGTATGTCAAAAAGTAAATAAAAAGTCATAGTATAGTATGTCGAAAAGTAAACAAAAAGTCATAGTATAGTATGTCAAAAAAGTAAAAAAAGTCATAGTATACTATGTCGATAAAGTATAAAAAGTCATATTATAGTATGTTGAAAAAGTAAAAAGTCATAGTATAGTATGTCAAAAAGTAAACAAAAAGTCATAGTATAGTATGTCAAAAAGTAAACAAAAAGTCATAGTATAGTATGTCAAAAAAGTAAACAAAAAGTCATAATATAGTATGTCAAAAAAGTAAAAAAGTCAAAGTATAGTACCTCAAAAAAGTAAACAAAAAGTCATAGTATAGTATGTCAAAAAAGTAAACAAAAAGTCATAGTATAGTATGTCAAAAAAAAGTCATAGTATAGTTTGTCAAAAAAATAAAAAAGTCATAGTATAGTACGTCGAAAAAGTATAAAAGTCGTAGTATAGTATGTCAAAAAAGTATAAAAAGTCATAGTATAGTATGTTGAAAAAGTAAAAAGTCATAGTATAGTATGTCAAAAAGTAAATAAAAAGTCATAGTATAGTATGTCGAAAAGTAAACCAAAAGTCATAGTATAGTATGTCGAAAAAGTAAAAAAAGTCATAGTATAGTATGTCGAAAAAGTATAAAAAGTCATAGTATAGTATGTTGAAAAAGTAAAAAGTCATAGTATAGTATGTCAAAAAGTAAATAAAAAGTCATAGTATAGTATGTTGAAAAAGTAAAAAGTCATAGTATAGTATGTCGAAAAGTAAACAAAAAGTCATAGTATAGTATGTCAAAAAAGTAAAAAAAGTCATAGTATACTATGTCGAAAAAGTATAAAAAGTCATATTATAGTATGTTGAAAAAGTAAAAAGTCATAGTATAGTATGTCAAAAAGTAAACAAAAAGTCATAGTATAGTATGTCAAAAAGTAAACAAAAAGTCATAGTATAGTATGTCAAAAAAGTAAAACAAAAAGTCATAATATAGTATGTCAAAAAAGTAAAAAAGTCAAAGTATAGTACCTCAAAAAAGTAAACAAAAAGTCATAGTATAGTATGTCAAAATAGTAAACAAAAAGTCATAGTATAGTATGTCAAAAAAAAGTCATAGTATAGTTTGTCGAAAAAATAAAAAAGTCATAGTATAGTACGTCGAAAAGTATAAAAGTCGTAGTATAGTATGTCAAAAAAGTATAAAAAGTCATAGTATAGTATGTTGAAAAAGTAAAAAGTCATAGTATAGTATGTCAAAAAGTAAATAAAAAGTCATAGTATAGTATGTCGAAAAGTAAACAAAAAGTCATAGTATAGTATGTCGAAAAAGTAAAAAAAGTCATAGTATAGTATGTCGAAAAAGTATAAAAAGTCATATTATAGTATGTTGAAAAAGTAAAAAGTCATAGTATAGTATGTCAAAAAGTAAACAAAAACTCATAGTATAGTATGTCGAAAAGTAAACAAAAAGTCATAGTATAGTATTTCAAAAAAGTCCAAAAAGTCATAGTATAGTACGTTGAAAAAATAAAAAAAGTCATAATATAATATGTCGAAAAAGTAAACAAAAAGTCATAGTATAGTATGTCAAAAAAAAGTCATAGCATAGTATGTCGAAAAAATTTAAAAAGTCATAGTATAGTACGTTGAAAAAGTACGAAAAAGTCATAGTATAGTAAGTCAAAAAAGTAAAAAGTCGTAGTATAGTATGTCAAAAAGTCATAGTATAGTATGTAAAAAAAAAGTCGTAGTATAGTATGTCGATAAAGTATAAAAGTCGTAGTATAGTATTTCAATAAAGTATAAAAAGTCATAGTATAGTATGTTGAAAAAGTAAAAAGTCATAGTATAGTATGTCGAAAAGCTAACAAAAAGTCATAGTATAGTATGTCGAAAAGTAAACAAAAAGTCATAGTATAGTATGTCAACAAAGTAAAAACTCGTAGTATAGTATGTCGAAAAGTAAACAAAAAGTCATAGTATAGTATGTCAAAAAAGTAAAAAAGTCAAAGTATAGTACCTCAAAAAAGTAAACAAAAAGTCATAGTATAGTATGTCAAAAAAGTAAACAAAAAGTCATAGTATAGTATGTCAAAAAAGTAAACAAAAAGTCATAGTATAGTATGTCAAAAAAGTAAACAAAAAGTCATAGTATAGTATGTCAAAAAAAAGTCATAGTATAGTTTGTCGAAAAAATAAAAAAGTCATAGTATAGTACGTCGAAAAAGTATAAAAAGTCATAGTATAGTATGTTGAAAAAGTAAAAAGTCATAGTATAGTATGTCAAAAAGTAAATAAAAAGTCATAGTATAGTATGTCGAAAAGTAAACAAAAAGTCATAGTATAGTATGTCGAAAAAGTAAAAAAAGTCATAGTATAGTATGTCGAAAAAGTATAAAAAGTCATATTATAGTATGTTGAAAAAGTAAAAAGTCATAGTATAGTATGTCGAAAAGTAAACAAAAAGTCATAGTATAGTATGTCAAAAAAGTAAAAAAAGTCATAGTATAGTACGTTGAAAAAATAAAAAAAGTCATAATATAATATGTCGAAAAAGTAAACAAAAAGTCATAGTATAGTATGTCAAAAAAGTATAAAAGTCGTAGTATAGTATTTCAAAAAAGTATAAAAAGTCATAGTATAGTATGTTGAAAAAGTAAAAAGTCATAGTATAGTATGTCAAAAAGTAAACAAAAAGTCATAGTATAGTATGTCAAAAAAGTAAACAAAAAGTCATAATATAGTATGTCGAAAAAGTATAAAAAGTCATATTATAGTATGTTGAAAAAGTAAAAAGTCATAGTATAGTATGTCAAAAAGTAAACAAAAAGTCATAGCATAGTATGTCGAAAAAATTTAAAAAGTCATAGTATAGTACGTTGAAAAAGTACGAAAAAGTCATAGTATAGTAAGTCAAAAAAGTAAAAAGTCGTAGTATAGTATGTCAAAAAGTCATAGTATAGTATGTAAAAAAAAAGTCGTAGTATAGTATGTCGAAAAAGTATAAAAGTCGTAGTATAGTATTTCAATAAAGTATAAAAAGTCATAGTATAGTATGTTGAAAAAGTAAAAAGTCATAGTATAGTATGTCGAAAAGTTAACAAAAAGTCATAGTATAGTATGTCAAAAAAGTAAAAACTTGTAGTATAGTATGTCGAAAAGTAAACAAAAAGTCATAGTATAGTATGTCAAAAAAGTAAAAACTCGTAGTATAGTATGTCGAAAAGTTAACAAAAAGTCATAGTATAGTATGTCAAAAAAGTAAAAACTCGTAGTATAGTATGTCGAAAAGTTAACAAAAAGTCATAGTATAGTATGTCGAAAAGTAAACAAAAAGTCATAGTATAGTATGTCAAAAAAGTAAAAACTCGTAGTATAGTATGTCGAAAAGTAAACAAAAAGTCATAGTATAGTATGTCAAAAAAGTAAAAAAGTCAAAGTATAGTGCCTCAAAAAAGTAAACAAAAAGTCATAGTATAGTATGTCAAAAAAGTAAACAAAAAGTCATAGTATAGTATGTCAAAAAAGTAAACAAAAAGTCATAGTATAGTATGTCAAAAAAAAGTCATAGTATAGTTTGTCGAAAAAATAAAAAAGTCATAGTATAGTACGTCGAAAAAGTATAAAAGTTGTAGTATAGTATGTCAAAAAAGTATAAAAAGTCATAGTATAGTATGTTGAAAAAGTAAAAAGTCATAGTATAGTATGTCAAAAAGTAAATAAAAAGTCATAGTATAGTATGTCGAAAAGTAAAAAAAAAGTCATAGTATAGTATGTCGAAAAAGTAAAAAAAGTCATAGTATAGTATGTCGAAAAAGTATAAAAAGTCATATTATAGTATGTTGAAAAAGTAAAAAGTCATAGTATAGTATGTCAAAAAGTAAACAAAAAGTCATAGTATAGTATGTCGAAAAGTAAACAAAAAGTCATAGTATAGTATGTCAAAAAAGTCAAAAAAGTCAAAGTATAGTACGTTGAAAAAATAAAAAAAGTCATAATATAATATGTCGAAAAAGTAAACAAAAAGTCATAGTATAGTATGTCAAAAAAGTATAAAAGTCGTAGTATAGTATTTCAAAAAAGTATAAAAAGTCATAGTATAGTATGTTGAAAAAGTAAAAAGTCATAGTATAGTATGTCGAAAAGTTAACAAAAAGTCATAGTATAGTACGTTAAAAAGGTAAAAAAAGTCATAATATAATATGTCGAAAAAGTAAACAAAAAGTCATAGTATAGTATGTCGAAAAAATTAAAAAAGTCATAGTATAGTACGTTGAAAAAGTACGAAAAAGTCATAGTATAGTAAGTCAAAAAAGTAAAAAGTCGTAGTATAGTATGTCAAAAGTAAACAAAAAGTCATAGTATAGTATGTCAAAAAAAAGTCGTAGTATAGTATGTCGAAAAAGTATAAAAGTCGTAGTATAGTATGTCAAAAAAGTATAAAAAGTCATAGTATAGTATGTTGAAAAAGTAAAAAGTCATAGTATAGTATGTCAAAAAGTAAATAAAAAGTCATAGTATAGTATGTCAAAAAAGTATAAAGTCATAGTATAGTATGTCAAAAAGTAAATAAAAAGTCATAGTATAGTATGTCGAAAAGTAAACAAAAAGTCATAGTATAGTATGTCAAAAAAGTAAAAAAAGTCATAGTATACTATGTCGATAAAGTATAAAAAGTCATATTATAGTATGTTGAAAAAGTAAAAAGTCATAGTATAGTATGTCAAAAAGTAAACAAAAAGTCATAGTATAGTATGTCAAAAAGTAAACAAAAAGTCATAGTATAGTATGTCAAAAAAGTAAACAAAAAGTCATAATATAGTATGTCAAAAAAGTAAAAAAGTCAAAGTATAGTACCTCAAAAAAGTAAACAAAAAGTCATAGTATAGTATGTCAAAAAAGTAAACAAAAAGTCATAGTATAGTATGTCAAAAAAAAGTCATAGTATAGTTTGTCAAAAAAATAAAAAAGTCATAGTATAGTACGTCGAAAAAGTATAAAAGTCGTAGTATAGTATGTCAAAAAAGTATAAAAAGTCATAGTATAGTATGTTGAAAAAGTAAAAAGTCATAGTATAGTATGTCAAAAAGTAAATAAAAAGTCATAGTATAGTATGTCGAAAAGTAAACCAAAAGTCATAGTATAGTATGTCGAAAAAGTAAAAAAAGTCATAGTATAGTATGTCGAAAAAGTATAAAAAGTCATAGTATAGTATGTTGAAAAAGTAAAAAGTCATAGTATAGTATGTCAAAAAGTAAATAAAAAGTCATAGTATAGTATGTTGAAAAAGTAAAAAGTCATAGTATAGTATGTCGAAAAGTAAACAAAAAGTCATAGTATAGTATGTCAAAAAAGTAAAAAAAGTCATAGTATACTATGTCGAAAAAGTATAAAAAGTCATATTATAGTATGTTGAAAAAGTAAAAAGTCATAGTATAGTATGTCAAAAAGTAAACAAAAAGTCATAGTATAGTATGTCAAAAAGTAAACAAAAAGTCATAGTATAGTATGTCAAAAAAGTAAAACAAAAAGTCATAATATAGTATGTCAAAAAAGTAAAAAAGTCAAAGTATAGTACCTCAAAAAAGTAAACAAAAAGTCATAGTATAGTATGTCAAAATAGTAAACAAAAAGTCATAGTATAGTATGTCAAAAAAAAGTCATAGTATAGTTTGTCGAAAAAATAAAAAAGTCATAGTATAGTACGTCGAAAAGTATAAAAGTCGTAGTATAGTATGTCAAAAAAGTATAAAAAGTCATAGTATAGTATGTTGAAAAAGTAAAAAGTCATAGTATAGTATGTCAAAAAGTAAATAAAAAGTCATAGTATAGTATGTCGAAAAGTAAACAAAAAGTCATAGTATAGTATGTCGAAAAAGTAAAAAAAGTCATAGTATAGTATGTCGAAAAAGTATAAAAAGTCATATTATAGTATGTTGAAAAAGTAAAAAGTCATAGTATAGTATGTCAAAAAGTAAACAAAAACTCATAGTATAGTATGTCGAAAAGTAAACAAAAAGTCATAGTATAGTATTTCAAAAAAGTCCAAAAAGTCATAGTATAGTACGTTGAAAAAATAAAAAAAGTCATAATATAATATGTCGAAAAAGTAAACAAAAAGTCATAGTATAGTATGTCAAAAAAAAGTCATAGCATAGTATGTCGAAAAAATTTAAAAAGTCATAGTATAGTACGTTGAAAAAGTACGAAAAAGTCATAGTATAGTAAGTCAAAAAAGTAAAAAGTCGTAGTATAGTATGTCAAAAAGTCATAGTATAGTATGTCAAAAAAGTAAACAAAAAGTCATAATATAGTATGTCGAAAAAGTATAAAAAGTCATATTATAGTATGTTGAAAAAGTAAAAAGTCATAGTATAGTATGTCAAAAAGTAAACAAAAAGTCATAGCATAGTATGTCGAAAAAATTTAAAAAGTCATAGTATAGTACGTTGAAAAAGTACGAAAAAGTCATAGTATAGTAAGTCAAAAAAGTAAAAAGTCGTAGTATAGTATGTCAAAAAGTCATAGTATAGTATGTAAAAAAAAAGTCGTAGTATAGTATGTCGAAAAAGTATAAAAGTCGTAGTATAGTATTTCAATAAAGTATAAAAAGTCATAGTATAGTATGTTGAAAAAGTAAAAAGTCATAGTATAGTATGTCGAAAAGTTGACAAAAAGTCATAGTATAGTATGTCAAAAAAGTAAAAACTTGTAGTATAGTATGTCGAAAAGTAAACAAAAAGTCATAGTATAGTATGTCAAAAAAGTAAAAACTCGTAGTATAGTATGTCGAAAAGTTAACAAAAAGTCATAGTATAGTATGTCAAAAAAGTAAAAACTCGTAGTATAGTATGTCGAAAAGTTAACAAAAAGTCATAGTATAGTATGTCGAAAAGTAAACAAAAAGTCATAGTATAGTATGTCAAAAAAGTAAAAACTCGTAGTATAGTATGTCGAAAAGTAAACAAAAAGTCATAGTATAGTATGTCAAAAAAGTAAAAAAGTCAAAGTATAGTGCCTCAAAAAAGTAAACAAAAAGTCATAGTATAGTATGTCAAAAAAGTAAACAAAAAGTCATAGTATAGTATGTCAAAAAAGTAAACAAAAAGTCATAGTATAGTATGTCAAAAAAAAGTCATAGTATAGTTTGTCGAAAAAATAAAAAAGTCATAGTATAGTACGTCGAAAAAGTATAAAAGTTGTAGTATAGTATGTCAAAAAAGTATAAAAAGTCATAGTATAGTATGTTGAAAAAGTAAAAAGTCATAGTATAGTATGTCAAAAAGTAAATAAAAAGTCATAGTATAGTATGTCGAAAAGTAAAAAAAAAGTCATAGTATAGTATGTCGAAAAAGTAAAAAAAGTCATAGTATAGTATGTCGAAAAAGTATAAAAAGTCATATTATAGTATGTTGAAAAAGTAAAAAGTCATAGTATAGTATGTCAAAAAGTAAACAAAAAGTCATAGTATAGTATGTCGAAAAGTAAACAAAAAGTCATAGTATAGTATGTCAAAAAAGTCAAAAAAGTCAAAGTATAGTACGTTGAAAAAATAAAAAAAGTCATAATATAATATGTCGAAAAAGTAAACAAAAAGTCATAGTATAGTATGTCAAAAAAGTATAAAAGTCGTAGTATAGTATTTCAAAAAAGTATAAAAAGTCATAGTATAGTATGTTGAAAAAGTAAAAAGTCATAGTATAGTATGTCGAAAAGTTAACAAAAAGTCATAGTATAGTACGTTAAAAAGGTAAAAAAAGTCATAATATAATATGTCGAAAAAGTAAACAAAAAGTCATAGTATAGTATGTCGAAAAAATTAAAAAAGTCATAGTATAGTACGTTGAAAAAGTACGAAAAAGTCATAGTATAGTAAGTCAAAAAAGTAAAAAGTCGTAGTATAGTATGTCAAAAGTAAACAAAAAGTCATAGTATAGTATGTCAAAAAAAAGTCGTAGTATAGTATGTCGAAAAAGTATAAAAGTCGTAGTATAGTATGTCAAAAAAGTATAAAAAGTCATAGTATAGTATGTTGAAAAAGTAAAAAGTCATAGTATAGTATGTCAAAAAGTAAATAAAAAGTCATAGTATAGTATGTCAAAAAAGTATAAAGTCATAGTATAGTATGTCAAAAAGTAAATAAAAAGTCATAGTATAGTATGTCGAAAAGTAAACAAAAAGTCATAGTATAGTATGTCAAAAAAGTAAAAAAAGTCATAGTATACTATGTCGATAAAGTATAAAAAGTCATATTATAGTATGTTGAAAAAGTAAAAAGTCATAGTATAGTATGTCAAAAAGTAAACAAAAAGTCATAGTATAGTATGTCAAAAAGTAAACAAAAAGTCATAGTATAGTATGTCAAAAAAGTAAACAAAAAGTCATAATATAGTATGTCAAAAAAGTAAAAAAGTCAAAGTATAGTACCTCAAAAAAGTAAACAAAAAGTCATAGTATAGTATGTCAAAAAAGTAAACAAAAAGTCATAGTATAGTATGTCAAAAAAAAGTCATAGTATAGTTTGTCGAAAAAATAAAAAAGTCATAGTATAGTACGTCGAAAAAGTATAAAAGTCGTAGTATAGTATGTCAAAAAAGTATAAAAAGTCATAGTATAGTATGTTGAAAAAGTAAAAAGTCATAGTATAGTATGTCAAAAAGTAAATAAAAAGTCATAGTATAGTATGTCGAAAAGTAAACCAAAAGTCATAGTATAGTATGTCGAAAAAGTAAAAAAAGTCATAGTATAGTATGTCGAAAAAGTATAAAAAGTCATAGTGTAGTATGTTGAAAAAGTAAAAAGTCATAGTATAGTATGTCAAAAAGTAAATAAAAAGTCATAGTATAGTATGTTGAAAAAGTAAAAAGTCATAGTATAGTATGTCGAAAAGTAAACAAAAAGTCATAGTATAGTATGTCAAAAAAGTAAAAAAAGTCATAGTATACTATGTCGAAAAAGTATAAAAAGTCATATTATAGTATGTTGAAAAAGTAAAAAGTCATAGTATAGTATGTCAAAAAGTAAACAAAAAGTCATAGTATAGTATGTCAAAAAGTAAACAAAAAGTCATAGTATAGTATGTCAAAAAAGTAAAACAAAAAGTCATAATATAGTATGTCAAAAAAGTAAAAAAGTCAAAGTATAGTACCTCAAAAAAGTAAACAAAAAGTCATAGTATAGTATGTCAAAATAGTAAACAAAAAGTCATAGTATAGTATGTCAAAAAAAAGTCATAGTATAGTTTGTCGAAAAAATAAAAAAGTCATAGTATAGTACGTCGAAAAGTATAAAAGTCGTAGTATAGTATGTCAAAAAAGTATAAAAAGTCATAGTATAGTATGTTGAAAAAGTAAAAAGTCATAGTATAGTATGTCAAAAAGTAAATAAAAAGTCATAGTATAGTATGTCGAAAAGTAAACAAAAAGTCATAGTATAGTATGTCGAAAAAGTAAAAAAAGTCATAGTATAGTATGTCGAAAAAGTATAAAAAGTCATATTATAGTATGTTGAAAAAGTAAAAAGTCATAGTATAGTATGTCAAAAAGTAAACAAAAACTCATAGTATAGTATGTCGAAAAGTAAACAAAAAGTCATAGTATAGTATTTCAAAAAAGTCCAAAAAGTCATAGTATAGTACGTTGAAAAAATAAAAAAAGTCATAATATAATATGTCGAAAAAGTAAACAAAAAGTCATAGTATAGTATGTCAAAAAAAAGTCATAGCATAGTATGTCGAAAAAATTTAAAAAGTCATAGTATAGTACGTTGAAAAAGTACGAAAAAGTCATAGTATAGTAAGTCAAAAAAGTAAAAAGTCGTAGTATAGTATGTCAAAAAGTCATAGTATAGTATGTAAAAAAAAAGTCGTAGTATAGTATGTCGAAAAAGTATAAAAGTCGTAGTATAGTATTTCAATAAAGTATAAAAAGTCATAGTATAGTATGTTGAAAAAGTAAAAAGTCATAGTATAGTATGTCGAAAAGCTAACAAAAAGTCATAGTATAGTATGTCGAAAAGTAAACAAAAAGTCATAGTATAGTATGTCAACAAAGTAAAAACTCGTAGTATAGTATGTCGAAAAGTAAACAAAAAGTCATAGTATAGTATGTCAAAAAAGTAAAAAAGTCAAAGTATAGTACCTCAAAAAAGTAAACAAAAAGTCATAGTATAGTATGTCAAAAAAGTAAACAAAAAGTCATAGTATAGTATGTCAAAAAAGTAAACAAAAAGTCATAGTATAGTATGTCAAAAAAAGTCATAGTATAGTTTGTCGAAAAAATAAAAAAGTCATAGTATAGTACGTCGAAAAAGTATAAAAGTCGTAGTATAGTATGTCAAAAAAGTATAAAAAGTCATAGTATAGTATGTTGAAAAAGTAAAAAGTCATAGTATAGTATGTCAAAAAGTAAATAAAAAGTCATAGTATAGTATGTCGAAAAAGTAAAAAAAGTCGTAGTATAGTATGTCGAAAAAGTATAAAAAGTCATATTATAGTATGTTGAAAAAGTAAAAAGTCATAGTATAGTATGTCAAAAAGTAAACAAAAAGTCATAGTATAGTATGTCAAAAAAAAGTCATAGTATAGTTTGTCGAAAAAATAAAAAAGTCATAGTATAGTACGTCGAAAAAGTATAAAAGTCGTAGTATAGTATGTCAAAAAAGTATAAAAAGTCATAGTATAGTATGTTGAAAAAGTAAAAAGTCATAGTATAGTATGTCAAAAAGTAAATAAAAAGTCATAGTATAGTATGTCGAAAAGTAAACCAAAAGTCATAGTATAGTATGTCGAAAAAGTAAAAAAAGTCATAGTATAGTACGTCGAAAAAGTATAAAAAGTCATAGTATAGTATGTTGAAAAAGTAAAAAGTCATAGTATAGTATGTCAAAAAGTAAATAAAAAGTCATAGTATAGTATGTTGAAAAAGTAAAAAGTCATAGTATAGTATGTCGAAAAGTAAACAAAAAGTCATAGTATAGTATGTCAAAAAAGTAAAAAAAGTCATAGTATACTATGTCGAAAAAGTATAAAAAGTCATATTATAGTATGTTGAAAAAGTAAAAAGTCATAGTATAGTATGTCAAAAAGTAAACAAAAAGTCATAGTATAGTATGTCAAAAAGTAAACAAAAAGTCATAGTATAGTATGTCAAAAAAGTAAACAAAAAGTCATAATATAGTATGTCAAAAAAGTAAAAAAGTCAAAGTATAGTACCTCAAAAAAGTAAACAAAAAGTCATAGTATAGTATGTCAAAATAGTAAACAAAAAGTCATAGTATAGTATGTCAAAAAAAAGTCATAGTATAGTTTGTCGAAAAAATAAAAAAGTCATAGTATAGTACGTCGAAAAGTATAAAAGTCGTAGTATAGTATGTCAAAAAAGTATAAAAAGTCATAGTATAGTATGTTGAAAAAGTAAAAAGTCATAGTATAGTATGTCAAAAAGTAAATAAAAAGTCATAGTATAGTATGTCGAAAAGTAAACAAAAAGTCATAGTATAGTATGTCGAAAAAGTAAAAAAAGTCATAGTATAGTATGTCGAAAAAGTATAAAAAGTCATATTATAGTATGTTGAAAAAGTAAAAAGTCATAGTATAGTATGTCAAAAAGTAAACAAAAACTCATAGTATAGTATGTCGAAAAGTAAACAAAAAGTCATAGTATAGTATTTCAAAAAAGTCCAAAAAGTCATAGTATAGTACGTTGAAAAAATAAAAAAAGTCATAATATAATATGTCGAAAAAGTAAACAAAAAGTCATAGTATAGTATGTCAAAAAAAAGTCATAGCATAGTATGTCGAAAAAATTTAAAAAGTCATAGTATAGTACGTTGAAAAAGTACGAAAAAGTCATAGTATAGTAAGTCAAAAAAGTAAAAAGTCGTAGTATAGTATGTCAAAAAGTCATAGTATAGTATGTAAAAAAAAAGTCGTAGTATAGTATGTCGAAAAAGTATTTAAGTCGTAGTATAGTATTTCAATAAAGTATAAAAAGTCATAGTATAGTATGTTGAAAAAGTAAAAAGTCATAGTATAGTATGTCGAAAAGCTAACAAAAAGTCATAGTATAGTATGTCGAAAAGTAAACAAAAAGTCATAGTATAGTATGTCAACAAAGTAAAAACTCGTAGTATAGTATGTCGAAAAGTAAACAAAAAGTCATAGTATAGTATGTCAAAAAAGTAAAAAAGTCAAAGTATAGTACCTCAAAAAAGTAAACAAAAAGTCATAGTATAGTATGTCAAAAAAGTAAACAAAAAGTCATAGTATAGTATGTCAAAAAAGTAAACAAAAAGTCATAGTATAGTATGTCAAAAAAAGTCATAGTATAGTTTGTCGAAAAAATAAAAAAGTCATAGTATAGTACGTCGAAAAAGTATAAAAGTCGTAGTATAGTATGTCAAAAAAGTATAAAAAGTCATAGTATAGTATGTTGAAAAAGTAAAAAGTCATAGTATAGTATGTCAAAAAGTAAATAAAAAGTCATAGTATAGTATGTCGAAAAGTAAACAAAAAGTCATAGTATAGTATGTCGAAAAAGTAAAAAAAGTCGTAGTATAGTATGTCGAAAAAGTATAAAAAGTCATATTATAGTATGTTGAAAAAGTAAAAAGTCATAGTATAGTATGTCAAAAAGTAAACAAAAAGTCATAGTATAGTATGTCGAAAATTAAACAAAAAGTCATAGTATAGTATGTCAAAAAAGTCAAAAAAGTCATAGTATAGTACGTTGAAAAAATAAAAAAAGTCATAATATAATATGTCGAAAAAGTAAACAAAAAGTCATAGTATAGTATGTCAAAAAAGTATAAAAGTCGTAGTATAGTTTTTCAAAAAAGTATAAAAAGTCATAGTATAGTATGTTGAAAAAGTAAAAAGTCATAGTATAGTATGTCGAAAAGTTAACAAAAAGTCATAGTATAGTACGTTAAAAAGGTAAAAAAAGTCATAATATAATATGTCGAAAAAGTAAACAAAAAGTCATAGTATAGTATGTCAAAAAAAAGTCATAGTATAGTATGTTGAAAAAGTAAAAAGTCATAGTATAGTATGTCGAAAAGCTAACAAAAAGTCATAGTATAGTATGTCGAAAAGTAAACAAAAAGTCATAGTATAGTATGTCAACAAAGTAAAAACTCGTAGTATAGTATGTCGAAAAGTAAACAAAAAGTCATAGTATAGTATGTCAAAAAAGTAAAAAAGTCAAAGTATAGTACCTCAAAAAAGTAAACAAAAAGTCATAGTATAGTATGTCAAAAAAGTAAACAAAAAGTCATAGTATAGTATGTCAAAAAAGTAAACAAAAAGTCATAGTATAGTATGTCAAAAAAAGTCATAGTATAGTTTGTCGAAAAAATAAAAAAGTCATAGTATAGTACGTCGAAAAAGTATAAAAGTCGTAGTATAGTATGTCAAAAAAGTATAAAAAGTCATAGTATAGTATGTTGAAAAAGTAAAAAGTCATAGTATAGTATGTCAAAAAGTAAATAAAAAGTCATAGTATAGTATGTCGAAAAGTAAACAAAAAGTCATAGTATAGTATGTCGAAAAAGTAAAAAAAGTCGTAGTATAGTATGTCGAAAAAGTATAAAAAGTCATATTATAGTATGTTGAAAAAGTAAAAAGTCATAGTATAGTATGTCAAAAAGTAAACAAAAAGTCATAGTATAGTATGTCGAAAATTAAACAAAAAGTCATAGTATAGTATGTCAAAAAAGTCAAAAAAGTCATAGTATAGTACGTTGAAAAAATAAAAAAAGTCATAATATAATATGTCGAAAAAGTAAACAAAAAGTCATAGTATAGTATGTCAAAAAAGTATAAAAGTCGTAGTATAGTTTTTCAAAAAAGTATAAAAAGTCATAGTATAGTATGTTGAAAAAGTAAAAAGTCATAGTATAGTATGTCGAAAAGTTAACAAAAAGTCATAGTATAGTACGTTAAAAAGGTAAAAAAAGTCATAATATAATATGTCGAAAAAGTAAACAAAAAGTCATAGTATAGTATGTCAAAAAAAAGTCATAGTATAGTATGTCGAAAAAATTAAAAAAGTCATAGTATAGTACGTTGAAAAAGTACGAAAAAGTCATAGTATAGTAAGTCAAAAAAGTAAAAAGTCGTAGTATAGTATGTCAAAAAGTAAACAAAAAGTCATAGTATAGTATGTCAAAAAAAAGTCGTAGTATAGTATGTCGAAAAAGTATAAAAGTCGTAGTATAGTATGTCAAAAAAGTATAAAAAGTCATAGTATAGTATGTTGAAAAAGTAAAAAGTCATAGTATAGTATGTCAAAAAGTAAATAAAAAGTCATAGTATAGTATGTCGAAAAGTAAACAAAAAGTCATAGTATAGTATGTCAAAAAAGTAAAAAAAGTCATAGTATACTATGTCGAAAAAGTATAAAAAGTCATATTATAGTATGTTGAAAAAGTAAAAAGTCATAGTATAGTATGTCAAAAAGTAAACAAAAAGTCATAGTATAGTATGTCGAAAAGTAAACAAAAAGTCATAGTATAGTATGTCAAAAAAGTAAACAAAAAGTCATAGTATAGTAAGTCAAAAAAGTAAACAAAAAGTCATAGTATAGTATGTCAAAAAAATAAAAAAAGTCATAGTATAGTATGTCAAAAAAGTAAAAAAGTCATAGTATAGTATGTCGAAAAAATAAAAAAAGTCATAGTATAGTATGTCAAAAAAGTAAACAAAAAGTCATAATATAGTATGTCAAAAAAGTAAAAAAGTCAAAGTATAGTACCTCAAAAAAGTAAACAAAAAGTCATAGTATAGTATGTCAAAAAAGTAAACAAAAAGTCATAGTATAGTATGTCAAAAAAAAGTCATAGTATAGTATGTCGAAAAAATAAAAAAGTCATAGTATAGTACGTCGAAAAAGTATAAAAGTCGTAGTATAGTATGTCAAAAAAGTATAAAAAGTCATAGTATAGTATGTTGAAAAAGTAAAAAGTCATAGTAAAGTATGTCAAAAAGTAAATAAAAAGTCATAGTATAGTATGTCGAAAAGTAAACAAAAAGTCATAGTATACTATGTCAAAAAAGTCAAAAAAGTCATAGTATAGTATGTCAAAAAAGTATAAAAAGTCATATTATAGTATGTTGAAAAAGTAAAAAGTCATAGTATAGTATGTCAAAAAGTAAACAAAAAGTCATAGTATAGTATGTCAAAAAGTAAACAAAAAGTCATAGTATAGTATGTCGAAAAGTAAACAAAAAGTCATAGTATAGTGTGTTGAAAAAATAAAAAAAGTCATAGTACAGTATGTCAAAAAAGTAAACAAAAAGTCATAGTATAGTATGTCAAAGAAGTAAACAAAAAGTCATAGTATAGTATGTCAAAAAAGTAAAAAAGTCAAAGTATAGTACCTCAAAAAAGTAAACAAAAAGTCATAGTATATTATGTCAAAAAAGTAAACAAAAAGTCATAGTATAGTATGTCAAAGAAGTAAACAAAAAGTCATAGTATAGTATGTCAAAAAAGTAAAAAAGTCATAGTATAGTACGTCGAAAAAGTATAAAAGTTGTAGTATAGTATGTCAAAAAAGTAAAAAGTCGTAGTATAGTATGTCAAAAAGTAAACAAAAAGTCACAGTATAGTATGTCAAAAAAAAGTCATAGTATAGTTTGTCGAAAAAATAAAAAAGTCATAGTATAGTACGTCGAAAAAGTATAAAAGTCATAGTATAGTATGTCAAAAAAGTAAAAAAAAGTCACAATATAGTAAGTCAAAAGGTAAAAAAGTCATAGTATAGTACGTTGAAAAAGTACGAAAAAGTCATAGTATAGTAAGTCAAAAAAGTAAAAAGTCGTAGTATAGTATGTCAAAAAGTAAACAAAAAGTCATAGTATAGTATGTCAAAAAAAAGTCGTAGTATAGTATGTCGAAAAAGTATAAAAGTCGTAGTATAGTATGTCAAAAAAGTATAAAAAGTCATAGTATAGTATGTTGAAAAAGTAAAAAGTCATAGTATAGTATGTCAAAAAGTAAATAAAAAGTCATAGTATAGTATGTCGAAAAAGTAAAAAAAGTCATAGTATACTATGTCGAAAAAGTATAAAAAGTCATATTATAGTATGTTGAAAAAGTAAAAAGTCATAGTATAGTATGTCAAAAAGTAAACAAAAAGTCATAGTATAGTATGTCGAAAAGTAAACAAAAAGTCATAGTATAGTATGTCAAAAAAGTAAACAAAAAGTCATAGTATAGTAAGTCAAAAAAGTAAACAAAAAGTCATAGTATAGTATGTCAAAAAAGTAAAAAAGTCATAGTATAGTATGTCGAAAAAATAAAAAAAGTCATAGTATAGTATGTCAAAAAAGTAAACAAAAAGTCATAGTATAGTATGTCAAAAAAATAAAAAAGTCATTGTATAGTATGTCAAAAAAGTAAACAAAAAGTCATAGTATAGTAGGTCAAAAAAGTAAACAAAAAGTCATAGTATAGTATGTCAAAGAAGTAAACAAAAAGTCATAGTATAGTATGTCAAAAAAGTAAACAAAAAGTCACAATATAGTAAGTCAAAAGGTAAAAAAGTCATAGTATAGTACGTCGAAAAAGTATAAAAGTCATAGTATAGTATGTCAAAAAAGTAAAAAAAAGTCACAATATAGTAAGTCAAAAGGTAAAAAAGTCATAGTATAGTATGTCAAAAAAGTAAACAAAAAGTCATAGTATAGTATGTCAAAAAAATAAAAAAGTCATTGTATAGTATGTCAAAAAAATAAAAAAGTCATTGTATAGTATGTCAAAAAAATAAAAAAGTCATAGTATAGTATGTCAAAAAAGTAAACAAAAAGTCATAGTATAGTATGTCAAAGAAGTAAACAAAAAGTCATAGTATAGTATGTCAAAAAAGTAAACAAAAAGTCATAGTATAGTATGTCAAAAAAAGTAAACAAAAAGTCATAGTATAGTATGTCAAAGAAGTATACAAAAAGTCATAGTATAGTATGTCAAAAAAGTAAAAAGTCGTAGTATAGTATGTTGAAAAGTAAACAAAAATCATAGTATAGTATGTCAAAAAAGTAAGAAGTCGTAGTATAGTATGTCAAAAAGTAAACAAAAATCATAGTATAGTATGTCGAAAAGTAAACAAAAGTCATAGTATAGTATGTCAAAAAGTAAACAAAAGTCAAAGTATAGTATGTCAAAAAGTAAACAAAAGTCGTAGTATAGTATGTCAAAAAAGTAAAAAGTCGTAGTATAGTATGTCAAAAAGTAAACAAAAGTCATAGTATAGTATGTCAAAAAGTAAACAAAAGTCATAGTATAGTATGTCAAAAAAGTAAAAAGTCGTAGTATAGTATGTCAAAAAGTAAACAAAAGTCATAGTATAGTATGTCAAAAAAGTAAACAAAAAGTCATAGTATAGTATGTCAAAGAAGTAAACAAAAAGTCATAGTATAGTATGTCAAAAAAGTAAAAAAGTCAAAGTATAGTACCTCAAAAAAGTAAACAAAAAGTCATAGTATAGTATGTCAAAAAAGTAAAAAAGTCATAGTATAGTACGTCGAAAAAGTATAAAAGTTGTAGTATAGTATGTCAAAAAAGTAAAAAGTCGTAGTATAGTATGTCAAAAAGTAAACAAAAAGTCATAGTATAGTATGTCAAAAAAAAGTCATAGTATAGTTTGTCGAAAAAATAAAAAAGTCATAGTATAGTACGTCGAAAAAGTATAAAAGTCATAGTATAGTATGTCAAAAAAGTAAAAAAAAGTCACAATATAGTAAGTCAAAAGGTAAAAAAGTCATAGTATAGTACGTTGAAAAAGTACGAAAAAGTCATAGTATAGTAAGTCAAAAAAGTAAAAAGTCGTAGTATAGTATGTCAAAAAGTAAACAAAAAGTCATAGTATAGTATGTCAAAAAAAAGTCGTAGTATAGTATGTCGAAAAAGTATAAAAGTCGTAGTATAGTATGTCAAAAAAGTATAAAAAGTCATAGTATAGTATGTTGAAAAAGTAAAAAGTCATAGTATAGTATGTCAAAAAGTAAATAAAAAGTCATAGTATAGTATGTCGAAAAAGTAAAAAAAGTCATAGTATACTATGTCGAAAAAGTATAAAAAGTCATATTATAGTATGTTGAAAAAGTAAAAAGTCATAGTATAGTATGTCAAAAAGTAAACAAAAAGTCATAGTATAGTATGTCGAAAAGTAAACAAAAAGTCATAGTATAGTATGTCAAAAAAGTAAACAAAAAGTCATAGTATAGTAAGTCAAAAAAGTAAACAAAAAGTCATAGTATAGTATGTCAAAAAAGTAAAAAAGTCATAGTATAGTATGTCGAAAAAATAAAAAAAGTCATAGTATAGTATGTCAAAAAAGTAAACAAAAAGTCATAGTATAGTATGTCAAAAAAGTAAAAAAGTCAAAGTATAGTACCTCAAAAAAGTAAACAAAAAGTCATAGTATAGTATGTCAAAAAAGTAAACAAAAAGTCATAGTATAGTATGTCAAAAAAAAGTCATAGTATAGTATGTCGAAAAAATAAAAAAGTCATAGTATAGTACGTCGAAAAAGTATAAAAGTCGTAGTATCGTATGTCAAAAAAGTATAAAAAGTCATAGTATAGTATGTTGAAAAAGTAAAAAGTCATAGTATAGTATGTCAAAAAGTAAATAAAAAGTCATAGTATAGTATGTCGAAAAGTAAACAAAAAGTCATAGTATAGTATGTCGAAAAAGTATAAAAAGTCATATTATAGTATGTTGAAAAAGTAAAAAGTCATAGTATAGTATGTCAAAAAGTAAACAAAAAGTCATAGTATAGTATGTCAAAAAGTAAACAAAAAGTCATAGTATAGTATGTCGAAAAGTAAACAAAAAGTCATAGTATAGTATGTCAAAAAAGTAAACAAAAAGTCATAGTATAGTATGTCAAAAAAGTAAAAAAGTCATAGTATAGTGTGTCGAAAAAATAAAAAAAGTCATAGTATAGTATGTCAAAAAAGTAAACAAAAAGTCATAGTATAGTATGTCAAAAAAGTAAAAAAGTCAAAGTATAGTACCTCAAAAAAGTAAACAAAAAGTCATAGTATAGTATGTCAAAAAAGTAAACAAAAAGTCATAGTATAGTATGTCAAAAAAGTAAAAAAGTCATAGTATAGTACGTCGAAAAAGTATAAAAGTCGTAGTATAGTATGTCAAAAAAGTAAAAAGTCGTAGTATAGTATGTCAAAAAAGTAAACAAAAAGTCATAGTATACTACGTCGAAAAAGTATAAAAGTCGTAGTATAGTATGTCAAAAAAGTAAAAAGTCGTAGTATAGTATGTAAAAAAGTAAACAAAAAGTCATAGTATAGTATGTCAAAAAAAAGTCATAGTATAGTTTGTTGAAAAAATAAAAAAGTCATAGTATAGTACGTCGAAAAAGTATAAAAGTCATAGTATAGTATGTCAAAAAAGTAAAAAAAAGTCACAATATAGTAAGTCAAAAGGTAAAAAAGTCAAAGTATAGTATGTCAAAAAAGTAAACAAAAAGTCATAGTATAGTATGTCAAAAAATAAAAAAGTCATAGTATAGTATGTCAAAAAAGTAAACAAAAAGTCATAGTATAGTATGTCAAAAAAATAAAAAAGTCATTGTATAGTATGTCAAAAAAGTAAACAAAAAGTCATAGTATAGTAGGTCAAAAAAGTAAACAAAAAGTCATAGTATAGTATGTCAAAGAAGTAAACAAAAAGTCATAGTATAGTATGTCAAAAAAGTAAACAAAAAGTCACAATATAGTAAGTCAAAAGGTAAAAAAGTCATAGTATAGTACGTCGAAAAAGTATAAAAGTCATAGTATAGTATGTCAAAAAAGTAAAAAAAAGTCACAATATAGTAAGTCAAAAGGTAAAAAAGTCATAGTATAGTATGTCAAAAAAGTAAACAAAAAGTCATAGTATAGTATGTCAAAAAAATAAAAAAGTTAAAGTATAGTATGTCAAAAAAGTAAACAAAAAGTCATAGTATAGTATGTCAAAAAAATAAAAAAGTCCTTGTATAGTATGTCAAAAAAGTAAACAAAAAGTCATAGTATAGTATGTCAAAAAAGTAAACAAAAAGTCATAGTATAGTATGTCAAAGAAGTAAACAAAAAGTCATAGTATAGTATGTCAAAAAAGTAAACAAAAAGTCATAGTATAGTATGTCAAAAAAAGTAAACAAAAAGTCATAGTATAGTATGTCAAAGAAGTAAACAAAAAGTCATAGTATAGTATGTCAAAGAAGTAAAAAGTCGTAGTATAGTATGTTGAAAAGTAAACAAAAATCATAGTATAGTATGTCAAAAAAGTAAGAAGTCGTAGTATAGTATGTCAAAAAGTAAACAAAAATCATAGTATAGTATGTCGAAAAGTAAACAAAAGTCATAGTATAGTATGTCAAAAAGTAAACAAAAGTCAAAGTATAGTATGTCAAAAAGTAAACAAAAGTCGTAGTATAGTATGTCAAAAAAGTAAAAAGTCGTAGTATAGTATGTCAAAAAGTAAACAAAAGTCATAGTATAGTATGTCAAAAAGTAAACAAAAGTCATAGTATAGTATGTCAAAAAAGTAAAAAGTCGTAGTATAGTATGTCAAAAAGTAAACAAAAGTCATAGTATAGTATGTCAAAAAGTAAACAAAAGTAATAGTATAGTATGTTGAAAAGTATAAAAGTCGTAGTATAGTATGTTGAAAAGTAAAAAGTCATAGTATAGTATGTTGAAAAGTATAAAAGTCATAGTATAGTATGTTGAAAAGTATAAAAGTCGTAGTATAGTATGTTGAAAAGTAAACAAAAGTCATAGTATAGTATGTCAAAAAGTAAACAAAAGTCAAAGTATAGTATGTCAAAAAAGTAAACAAAAGTCAAAGTATAGTATGTCAAAAAAGTAAAAAGTCGTAGTATAGTATGTCAAAAAGTAAACAAAAGTCATAGTATAGTATGTTGAAAAGTATAAAAGTCATAGTATAGTATGTTGAAAAGTAAACAAAAGTCATAGTATAGTATGTCAAAAAGTAAACAAAAGTCATAGTATAGTATGTCAAAAAGTAAACAAAAGTCATAGTATAGTATGTCAAAAAGTAAACAAAAGTCAAAGTATAGTATGTCAAAAAGTAAACAAAATCGTAGTATAGTATGTCAAAAAAGTAAAAAGTCGTAGTATAGTATGTCAAAAAGTAAACAAAAGTCATAGTATAGTATGTCAAAAAAGTAAAAAGTCGTAGTATAGTATGTCAAAAAGTAAACAAAAGTCATAGTATAGTATGTTGAAAAGTATAAAAGTAATAGTATAGTATGTTGAAAAGTATAAAAGTTGTAGTATAGTATGTTGAAAAGTATAAAAGTCATAGTATAGTATGTTGAAAAGTATAAAAGTCGTAGTATAGTATGTTGAAAAGTATAAAAGTCATAGTATAGTATGTTGAAAAGTATAAAAGTCGTAGTATAGTATGTTGAAAAGTAAACAAAAGTCATAGTATAGTATGTCAAAAAGTAAACAAAAGTCAAAGTATAGTATGTCAAAAAAGTATAAAAGTCGTAGTATAGTATGTTGAAAAGTATAAAAGTCGTAGTATAGTATGTTGAAAAGTATAAAAGTCG
>CM057245.1:32630797-32640797 GCA_029931835.1 Etheostoma nigrum
ACTACTTTTAGCGTGTATAGAGCAGCATATCTCCACCAGACTACATGTAAATAATCACTACTTTTAGCATCGTAAAACACACTTCATTCAAAGTGGACAGAAACTAAATAAAAACTACCAAAAGCCGTCTTGGTTCATCTTTCCACTGTTCCACCAATCACCACTCTGGTCTGGTTGGAATAAACTCTTAATTCACCCATTTACATGTGGAGATATGCTGCTCTATACACGCTAAAAGTAGTGATTATTTACATGGAGTCTGGTGGAGATATGCTGCTCTATACACGCTAAAAGTAGTGATTATTTACATGGAGTCTGGTGGAGATATGCTGCTCTATACACGCTAAAAGTAGTGATTATTTACATGGAGTCTGGTGGAGATATGCTGCTCTATACACACTAAAAGTAGTGATTATTTACATGGAGTCTGGTGGAGATATGCTGCTCTATACACGCTAAAAGCAGTGATTATTTAAATGGAGTCTGGTGGAGATATGCTGCTCTATACACGCTAAAAGTAGTGATTATTTACATGGAGTCTGGTGGAGATATGCTGCTCTATACATGCTAAAAGTAGTGATTATTTAAATGGAGTCTGGTGGGTTTGATGATGGTGGACTTTTAGTGGACGCTGACTCACTTTTTCTTATCAGGCACTTAGACACAGAAACAGAAACATGGAGAAACAAAGGGTCCAGGTTGAAAAACAACCTTTAATTTAATTTAATTAAATGTGACTCACGTCTTCCAGCCGCTCTGTTACACACTGATTGATGCTGAACAATGCTGCTCTCATATCTGCTCCACATACAGGAAGTCAGCACTTCCCTCTATTCACAGCAGGAAGTCTCCTTCGTTAAAGAGTTTCTGACTCCATTTCCCATCAGGCTCCTGTTTTTGACATTTTCGTCCCTTTTACAGACTTTTTTTTAGTTTTCACTACTCATTACATTTTACCACCACCTTACTACCACTAGTTTTATACTTTTTTGCATTAAAATATCAATAACCCTCATTTATATGTTAATTATACCCCTCAGATCTTCTAACTCTGCCCAGAACCTCTTCATGTCTCATATTTTATCATATATATATATATATATATATATATGTATGGATTGACTACAAGAATGCCACATACATGGATACTGGAATGCTTGGAGATGTACAAGGTCAACAGGACACTAATAGCCTTCATCAAGAACTCAATAAGGCTGTGGAAAACAAGTCTGGAAGCCAACTCAAAGCCAATTGCACAAGTCACCATCAAGTGCGGCATATACGAAGGCGATGCACTATCCCCGCTGCTGTTCTGCATAGACCTGAACCCCCTCAGCCAGATCATCACAAAGACTGGCTATGGATACCGATTCCGAAGCGGAACAACCATCAGTCACCTCCTCTACATGGATTACATCAAGCTGTATGCCAGAAATGAGCGAGACATCGACTCACTGATCCACACTACCAGGATCATCGACTCACTGATCCACACTACCAGGATCATCGACTCACTGATCCACACTACCAGGATCATCGACTCACTGATCCACACTACCAGGATCATCGACTCACTGATCCACACTACCAGGATCATCGACTCACTGATCCACACTACCAGGATCATCGACTCACTGATCCACACTACCAGGATCATCGACTCACTGATCCACACTACCAGGATCATCGACTCACTGATTCACACTACCAGGATCATCGACTCACTGATCCACACTACCAGGATCATCGACTCACTGATCCGCACTACCAGGATCATCGACTCACTGATCCACACTACCAGGATCATCGACTCACTGATCCACACTACCAGGATCATCGACTCACTGATCCACACTACCAGGATCATCGACTCACTGATTCACACTACCAGGATCATCGACTCACTGATCCACACTACCAGGATCATCGACTCACTGATCCGCACTACCAGGATCATCGACTCACTGATCCACACTACCAGGATCATCGACTCACTGATTCACACTACCAGGATCATCGACTCACTGATCCACACTACCAGGATCATCGACTCACTGATCCACACTACCAGGATCATCGACTCACTGGTCCACACTACCAGGATCATCGACTCACTGGTCCACACTACCAGGATCTACAGCAATGACATGGGAATGTCGTTTGGACTGGACAAGTGTGGTCGCATGGTATCAAAAAGAGGGAAGATGATCAGAACTGAGGGGATTGAACTACCAGAAGGCCACATTGCAGATGTTCAGGATAGTTACAAATACCTTGGGGTGCCACAGGCTAACGGAAACCATGAGGAGGCAGCAAGGAAGACCGCCACAGCCAAATACCTACAAAGAGTGAGGCAGGTCCTGAAAAGTCAGCTGAACGGGAAAAACAAGATCCGAGCCATCAACACATACGCCCTGCCAGTCATCAGATACCCCGCTGGTATAATAAACTGGCCAAAGGAGGAGATAGAGGCTACTGACATCAAGACCAGAAAGCTCCTCACAATGCATGGAGGGTTTCACCCCAAGTCCAGCACCCTGAGACTGTACACCAAGCGTAGTGAGGGAGGCCGAGGGCTAGTGAGTGTCAAGACCACTGTCCAGGATGAAACGACGAAGATCCAGGAGTACATCAGAAAGATGGCCCCCAAAGATGAAGGGCTTAGTGAATACCTCAGGCAGCAGAAACCCAAAGGTGAGGACAAGGAAGATGAAGAACCGTCATGGAGGGACAAGCCGCTGCACGGCGTGTACCACAGACAAATAGAAGAAGTGGCTGATATCAAGAAATCCTACCAGTGGCTGGAAAAGGCTGGACTGAAGGACAGCACAGAGGCCGTAACCATGGCAGCACAAGAACAGGCACTCAGTACCAGATCAATAGATCAGGCAGGACCCCAGGTGCAGACTGTGCAAGGATGCCCCTGAGACAGTACAGCACATAACAGCAGGGTGTAAGATGCAGGCAGGAAGAGCGTACATGGAACGCCATAACCAGGTAGCTGTCATAGTGTACAGGAACATCTGCCCGAGTATGGGCTGGAAGTCCCAAGGTCAAAATGGAAGACACCTCCTAAGGTAGTCCAGAATGACCCAGCTAAGATCCTGTGGGACTTCAAGATCCAGACTGACAAACTGGTGATGGCTAACCAACCAGACATGGTGTTGATTGACAGACAGCAGAAGAAGTATCATATTTGGCCTTAAAAGTTATAAAAAAAAGAGAAAAACTTCTTTTAAATAGACAGTTAAGTCCCTTGACATTTTCAGAACTTTTATGAAATCAAGATTTTCTCTCTCTCTCTCTCTCTCCCTCTCTGTCTTTCTCTGAGCAAAAAACACATTCCTGTTGTTTTGATGGTGTGTATTTATTTACTGTGACTCACAGCCTCACAGCCATGGTAACGGGAAGGGGGGGGGTGATGGAGTTTTTCCTACCGTCTTGCACAGCGATGTGGGCCGTGAGGTTGGCCCCCGCCTGCCGGAGACTCTCCACCTCCTCCTGCAGCTTGCTGATGTTCCCGTTCAGGACGACCTGGGGAACAAAACAAGCACACACCCCCCCCATCATGTTACTGAGACACCGAATATGTATGTGTATAGAGCAGCATATACTTCTTCAATACTTCAACCTCATTTATTGTCATTTTATATGTACAGAGTGCATACAAAACGAAATTTCGTTGCATACAGCTTGAGAAAAGAGAAGATCTTAAATAGCTAAAAAGTTTAAAAAAATTAAAAATTAAAAATTTAAGCAGCATTTAATGCCCGATGACATACAATAAGTGCAATAAGTGCAGAGTTCAATTTATAGATCAAAAGTTCAACAGTCTGAGGGAAAAAAGCTGTTGCAGAACCTGGTGGACCTGCAGCGAATGCTCCATGTAAATAATCACTACTTTTAGCATGTATAGAGCAGCATATCTCCACCAGACTCCATGTAAATAATCACTACTTTTAGCGTGTATAGAGCAGCATATCTCCACCAGACTCCATGTAAATAATCACTACTTTTAGCATGTATAGAGCAGCATATCTCCACCAGACTCCATGTAAATAATCACTACTTTTAGTGTGTATAGAGCAGCATATCTCCACCAGACTCCATGTAAATAATCACTACTTTTAGCGTGTATAGAGCAGCATATCTCCACCAGACTCCATGTAAATAATCACTACTTTTAGCATGTATAGAGCAGCATATCTCCACCAGACTCCATATAAATAATCACTACTTTTAGCGTGTATAGAGCAGCATATCTCCACCAGACTCCATATAAATAATCACTACTTTTAGCGTGTATAGAGCAGCATATCTCCACCAGACTCCATGTAAATAATCACTACTTTTAGCGTGTATATATCTCTACCAGGGTTACATTACAGCTTGTAGTATTTTCATGATTCTTTGCAGCTCTACTAAATCTCTGTTTCAGGAACAATGAGTCATGTCTTTACTTTCTGTTTCTATAAATAACGGGAATGCTCCAGATCGTCCTCGGTCCACAGTGATGACGTCAGAATTTCCCTTCAGCTACAGGACGAGAAGGGGAGCGGTTGGGAGAGATGGAGAGAGGGAGGGAGAGAGGGAGGGAGGGAGAGGGAGGAGTAGATCAGAGGTGAACTGAGGAAAGAGGAATGAGTCAGGAGAGAGAAGGAAAACTCACTTTTTCCAACCAACAACTCTGAGAAAATGAAGCTGAGACGCTGTAGGGATCTAACCACTGGCTGCTGGGAGGAGGGGGGAGGTGGAAACATCGAGAGCAGACACTACATCGAAAAATTTAACCTTCACTATCCAGAGAGTCATAGGCTGCAGGAGCTAACATGCACACACACACAAACACTGACAGACAAACACACACACACACACACACACACACACAAACACTGACAGACAAACACACACACACGGAAACGAAGGAACGTAAACAGACGTCACATTTGAAACCTTCAACTTCAGCCTCGATACAAGTTTCCTCTTCAAGAACAAAGTTCATCCTCTCAACAGTTCATAACGTTTATATAAATCACAGACCGAGTCAGCAAGTGCTCCAAAACACCAATAAACAAACCCCAAAGTTATATATTACACGTCCAGAGACAATGCATTATGGGAAAAGGTGGCAAAAAGCAACACAAGTGTCAAAGAAAGCGTAAAAAAACATCTTAAAAATGTGACAAAAACATCTAAAAAAACTGCTTCAATTACACAATCTTGACTGTTTTTATCATAAAAAATGACTTAAAACGATATAAAATTTTAACTCAGATTTTGGCGAAAGCTTTCCTGCAGCGTGGCGTTCAGCTTTGACATAAAAATCTGATAAACAACAACAAAAAGTAAAGGAAATCCCTGTTGAAACTAGATAAAAAAAAAAAAAACATATCGAAGAAACGTCCGAAAGTCCAAAAGTCCGACAGAAGTCCAACAGAAGTCTTACAGAAGTCTTACAGAAGTCCGACAGAAGTCCGACAGAAGTCCTACAGAAGTCTTACAGAAGTCCGACAGAAGTCCGACAGAAGTCCTACAGAAGTCTTACAGAAGTCTTACAGAAGTCCGACAGAAGTCTTACAGAAGTCTTACAGAAGTCCTACAGAAGTCCGACAGAAGTCCGACAGAAGTCCTACAGAAGTCCGACAGAAGTCTTACAGAAGTCCTACAGAAGTCCGACAGAAGTCTTACAGAAGTCCTACAGAAGTCCGACAGAAGTCTGACAGAAGTCCGACAGAAGTCCTACAGAAGTCTTACAGAAGTCTTACAGAAGTCCTACAGAAGTCCGACAGAAGTCCGACAGAAGTCCTACAGAAGTCCGACAGAAGTCTTACAGAAGTCCTACAGAAGTCCGACAGAAGTCTGACAGAAGTCCTACAGAAGTCCGACAGAAGTCTGACAGAAGTCCGACAGAAGTCCTACAGAAGTCTTACAGAAGTCCGACAGAAGTCTTACAGAAGTCCTACAGAAGTCCTACAGAAGTCCTACAGAAGTCCGACAGAAGTCTGACAGAAGTCCGACAGAAGTCCTACAGAAGTCCGACAGAAGTCTGACAGAAGTCCGACAGAAGTCTTACAGAAGTCCTACAGAAGTCTTACAGAAGTCCTACAGAAGTCCGACAGAAGTCTTACAGAAGTCCAACAGAAGTCCTACAGAAGTCCGACAGAAGTCCTACAGAAGTCCGACAGAAGTCTTACAGAAGTCCTACAGAAGTCCTACAGAAGTCCAACAGAAGTCTGACAGAAGTCTTACAGAAGTCCTACAGAAGTCCTACAGAAGTCCGACAGAAGTCCGACAGAAGTCCTACAGAAGTCCGACAGAAGTCTTACAGAAGTCCAACAGAAGTCCTACAGAAGTCCGACAGAAGTCCGACAGAAGTCTTACAGAAGTCCTACAGAAGTCTTACAGAAGTCCTACAGAAGTCCGACAGAAGTCCGACAGAAGTCCTACAGAAGTCCGACAGAAGTCTTACAGAAGTCCTACAGAAGTCCGACAGAAGTCTGACAGAAGTCCTACAGAAGTCCGACAGAAGTCTGACAGAAGTCCGACAGAAGTCCTACAGAAGTCTTACAGAAGTCCGACAGAAGTCTTGCAGAAGTCCTACAGAAGTCCTACAGAAGTCCTACAGAAGTCCGACAGAAGTCTGACAGAAGTCCGACAGAAGTCCTACAGAAGTCTTACAGAAGTCCTACAGAAGTCTTACAGAAGTCCTACAGAAGTCCGACAGAAGTCTTACAGAAGTCCAACAGAAGTCCTACAGAAGTCCGACAGAAGTCTTACAGAAGTCCTACAGAAGTCCTACAGAAGTCCTACAGAAGTCCAACAGAAGTCTGACAGAAGTCTTACAGAAGTCCTACAGAAGTCCTACAGAAGTCCAACAGAAGTCCGACAGAAGTCCGACAGAAGTCCTACAGAAGTCCGACAGAAGTCTTACAGAAGTCCAACAGAAGTCCTACAGAAGTCCGACAGAAGTCCGACAGAAGTATGATGAGGAAGATGAGCTGTGGAGTTCTGCAGTGGGACAAACAAACAAATACATTTTCTAAGGTCTTGTGTATGTTAAAAAGTTGTTTTAGTTGTCAACGGAGACTCAGATTGGACAGATAGTCTAGCTAGCTGTCTGGATTTACCCTGCAGAGACCTGAGGACCAGGTAACCATAGTCCTCAGATTGGACAACAAGTCTAGCTAGCTGTCTGGATTTACCCTGCAGAGACCGGAGGACCAGGTAACCATAGACCTCAGATTGGACAACAAGTCTAGCTAGCTTTCTGGATTTACCCTGCAGAGACCTGAAGACCAGGTAACCATAGTCCTCAGATTGGACAACAAGTCTAGCTAGCTGTCTGGATTTACCCTGCAGAGACCTGAGGACCAGGTAACCATAGTCCTCAGAAATCAGCCGCTGGTTAGAGTCCTGACACAGGCTCTGCACTGCACTAAATGCTTGCTCTTGGGGGAATTAATTGTTGGGTCCTTGTAAATTATAGGATGGTCTAGACCTGCTCTATCTAGAAGTGGTCTAGACCTGCTCTATTTGTCAATTATAGAGTGGTCTAGACCTGCTCTATCTGCAAATTATAGAGCGGTCTAGACCTGCTCTATCTGTAAATTATAGAGCGGTATAAACCTATACACACACATATACATATACACACATACATAAAGACAACAACTAACTGAAACTGAACTGAGGGAGGGAGGGAGAGGGAGGAGTAGATCAGAGGTGAACTGAGGAAAGAGGAATGAGTCAGGAGAGAGAAGGAAAACTCACTTTTTCCAACCAACAACTCTGAGAAAATGAAGCTGAGACGCTGTAGGGATCTAACCACTGGCTGCTGGGAGGAGGGGGGAGGTGGAAACATCGAGAGCAGACACTACATCGAAAAATTTAACCTTCACTATCCAGAGAGTCATAGGCTGCAGGAGCTAACATGCACACACACACAAACACTGACAGACAAACACACACACACACACACACACACACACACACACAAACACTGACAGACAAACACACACACACGGAAACGAAGGAACGTAAACAGACGTCACATTTGAAACCTTCAACTTCAGCCTCGATACAAGTTTCCTCTTCAAGAACAAAGTTCATCCTCTCAACAGTTCATAACGTTTATATAAATCACAGACCGAGTCAGCAAGTGCTCCAAAACACCAATAAACAAACCCCAAAGTTATATATTACACGTCCAGAGACAATGCATTATGGGAAAAGGTGGCAAAAAGCAACACAAGTGTCAAAGAAAGCGTAAAAAAACATCTTAAAAATGTGACAAAAACATCTAAAAAAACTGCTTCAATTACACAATCTTGACTGTTTTTATCATAAAAAATGACTTAAAACGATATAAAATTTTAACTCAGATTTTGGCGAAAGCTTTCCTGCAGCGTGGCGTTCAGCTGTGACATAAAAATCTGATAAACAACAACAAAAAGTAAAGGAAATCCCTGTTGAAACTAGATAAAAAAAAAAAAAACATATCGAAGAAACGTCCGAAAGTCCAAAAGTCCGACAGAAGTCCGACAGAAGTCCAACAGAAGTCTTACAGAAGTCTTACAGAAGTCCGACAGAAGTCCGACAGAAGTCCTACAGAAGTCTTACAGAAGTCCGACAGAAGTCCGACAGAAGTCCGACAGAAGTCTTACAGAAGTCTTACAGAAGTCCTACAGAAGTCCGACAGAAGTCCGACAGAAGTCCTACAGAAGTCCGACAGAAGTCTTACAGAAGTCCTACAGAAGTCCGACAGAAGTCTTACAGAAGTCCTACAGAAGTCCGACAGAAGTCTGACAGAAGTCCGACAGAAGTCCTACAGAAGTCTTACAGAAGTCTTACAGAAGTCCTACAGAAGTCCGACAGAAGTCCGACAGAAGTCCTACAGAAGTCCGACAGAAGTCTTACAGAAGTCCTACAGAAGTCCGACAGAAGTCTGACAGAAGTCCTACAGAAGTCCGACAGAAGTCTGACAGAAGTCCGACAGAAGTCCTACAGAAGTCTTACAGAAGTCCGACAGAAGTCTTACAGAAGTCCTACAGAAGTCCTACAGAAGTCCTACAGAAGTCCGACAGAAGTCTGACAGAAGTCCGACAGAAGTCCTACAGAAGTCCGACAGAAGTCCGACAGAAGTCTGACAGAAGTCCGACAGAAGTCTTACAGAAGTCCTACAGAAGTCTTACAGAAGTCCTACAGAAGTCCGACAGAAGTCTTACAGAAGTCCAACAGAAGTCCTACAGAAGTCCGACAGAAGTCCTACAGAAGTCCGACAGAAGTCTTACAGAAGTCCTACAGAAGTCCTACAGAAGTCAACAGAAGTCTGACAGAAGTCTTACAGAAGTCCTACAGAAGTCCTACAGAAGTCCGACAGAAGTCCGACAGAAGTCCTACAGAAGTCCGACAGAAGTCTTACAGAAGTCCAACAGAAGTCCTACAGAAGTCCGACAGAAGTCCGACAGAAGTCTTACAGAAGTCCTACAGAAGTCTTACAGAAGTCCTACAGAAGTCCGACAGAAGTCCGACAGAAGTCCTACAGAAGTCCGACAGAAGTCTTACAGAAGTCCTACAGAAGTCCGACAGAAGTCTGACAGAAGTCCTACAGAAGTCCGACAGAAGTCTGACAGAAGTCCGACAGAAGTCCTACAGAAGTCTTACAGAAGTCCGACAGAAGTCTTGCAGAAGTCCTACAGAAGTCCTACAGAAGTCCTACAGAAGTCCGACAGAAGTCTGACAGAAGTCCGACAGAAGTCCTACAGAAGTCTTACAGAAGTCCTACAGAAGTCTTACAGAAGTCCTACAGAAGTCCGACAGAAGTCTTACAGAAGTCCAACAGAAGTCCTACAGAAGTCTGACAGAAGTCTTACAGAAGTCCTACAGAAGTCCTACAGAAGTCCTACAGAAGTCCAACAGAAGTCTGACAGAAGTCTTACAGAAGTCCTACAGAAGTCCTACAGAAGTCCAACAGAAGTCCGACAGAAGTCCGACAGAAGTC
>CM057245.1:32653297-32655797 GCA_029931835.1 Etheostoma nigrum
TCTGACCCGTATCACACACTGGTGTTTTCTTACAATAACTTGGACAGTTTGGGAAAAACTTCAGAAACGATGAAAAAGTGACAAACGAGTGAAAGAAAGAGTTCTTGATTTAAATTGAATGACGGAGGGAGACGGCGTTTCCATGGCGACGGGAGACAACACGAGGGTTAAGTGGGTAGAAGTGGGAAGTAAAGCGTCTTCTGTCTGTTTGTTGTGATCGCTGCCAGAGCATTGCATTGTGGGATATGTAGGCCGACGTAGGGCCGGTGTTAACGAGCCTTGTTCATTCAGATACACGCATGCACACACACACACACACACACACACACACACACACACACACATACACACATACACATACACTCGCGCACATGCACACACACACACACATACACTCGCACACATGCATGCACACACACACACACATACACTCGCACACATGCATGCACACACACACACACACACACACACACACACACACACACACTCGCACGCATGCACACACACACACACACACACACACACACACACACACACACACATACACACATACACATACACTCGCGCACATGCATGCACACACACACACACACACACACACACACACACATACACACACACACACACACACACACACACACACATACACACACACTCGCACACATGCACACACACACACACACACATACACACATACACATACACTCGCGCACATGCACACACACACACATACACTCGCACACATGCATGCACACACACACACACATACACTCGCACACATGCATGCACACACACACACACACACACACACACACACACATACACACACACTCGCACACATGCACACACACACACACATACACATGGGTGTGTGTCTGTGTGTGTGGGTGTGTGGGTGTGTGTGGGTGTAGTGTCTGTGTGTGTGGGTGTGTGTCTGTGTGTGTGGGTGTGTGTGGGTGTGTGTCTGTGTGTGTGGGTGTGTGTGTGTGTGTATATATATACAATATATACAGGAATGGAAGCGTTGTAGTTTTAGTGTTTTGGTTCATTTGGTCCCAGGAGAAACGTGTGTGTGAGTGTGTGTGTGTGTATATGTGTGTGTGTGTGTGTGTGTGAGTGTGTGTGTGTGTATATGTGTGTGTGTGTGTGTGTGAGTGTGTGTGTGTGTGTGCGAGCATCTTCACTGGCAGCGGCGCGGCGCACCGGCGGGCTCGGGCGCCGGCGTGAAGCCGTTGCTGAGGCTGCTGGGAGTTGTAGTCGGAGTCTCCACCACGGAGCGGCTCTTCAGCGGCAGCCGGGGCTGCAGCGCCGCGGTCCTGGGGACGACGGACGCCTGGCGCGGCCAATCAGCGCGCAGCGGCGGCCTGGTGGGCGGGGCCTCGCCGCCGGGCGGCCTGGAGCCGCGTGGAGGCGATTGGCTGCGGGCGGCTTGGTTGGAGGGCTGTGATTGGCCGGGCTGTGGTTGGTCGGGCTGTGATTGGTCGTCTTGCGGTGGCGGCGACTGGGCTGGGGGCGGGGCCTCTGGGCTGGCGCCCTCCAGGAGCGGGGCCTCCTGGGGCGGGGCCTGGGGGACGGCGCCCTCCGGGGGCGGGGCCTCGGGGCCAGGGGCCTCCTGGGGCGGAGCCTGAGGGCCGGCGCCCTCCGGGGGCGGGGCCTCCGGGGGCGGGTCCTGCTGCATACTGCTCTGACGGGACGTCCCGGAGCCGGGGATCTCGCAGCTGTCGGTGCGACGCCGCGAGCTCTCGTGCATCCGACTTGTTGCCACGACGGCCTTCATGGCGGCCTGCCGACACGTGGAAAACACAGACACAGTCACATGACAGCCTCCAGGACGGGGGGGGGGGGGGCAGACAGGAAACCACGAGAAACAGGAAATAAACCTCAATTAGAGCGTCTAGACCAGGGGTCGGCAACCTTTACACTCAAAGAGCCGTCTGGACCCGTTTCACACAGTAAAGAAAACACACAAAACCCTTTGAAATATTAAATGAAATTAAATTTAAAAAAAATGTTTAGCTTTGGGCTCTGTATAAACAAACTATACCGTGTTACAGTTAAGAGATCAATGAACGACTGCAGAGAACATGAAATAACATTTCTGCATTTTTAACTCCAAAGAAAAGACGTTGGGTTGACGGTTTGGTAAAATAGGGTTAGACCGGTCAACTGGGCTCGAATGCCAAAACCTCCACAGCTCCTCAGGGTGAAGGACCCTGAAGAGCTGTGTCCAGGTGTTCAGCCGAGGAGGACACAGCTGACCTGATGTCTCTAGACTCCTCCCAGGCAGCCGAGGAGGACACAGCTGACCTGATGTCTCTAGACTCCTCCCAGGCAGCCGAGGAGGACACAGCTGACCTGATGTCTCTAGACTCCTCCCAGGCAGCCGAGGAGGACACAGCTGACCTGATGTCTCTAGACTCCTCCCAGGCAGCCGAGGAGGACACAGCTGACCTGATGTCTCTAGACTCCTCCCAGGCAGCCGAGGAGGACACAGCTGACC
>CM057245.1:32673297-32720797 GCA_029931835.1 Etheostoma nigrum
AAATATGCAAAAAATGTCATAAAAAATATCTAAAAACTTCTGAAAAATATCCAAAAAATGTCATAAAAAATATCTAAAAACTTCTGAAAAATACTCAAAAATATTTTAAAAACTTCTGGAAAATATTCAAAAAAGGTTAGAAAAATATCCAAAAAATGTCATAAAAAATATCTAAAAACTTCTGAAAAATACTCAAAAATATTTTAAAAACTTCTGGAAAATATTCAAAAAAAGTTAGAAAAATATGCAAAAAATGTCATAAAAAATATCTAAAAACTTCTGAAAAATATCCAAAAATATCCAAAAACTTCTGAAAAATATCCAAAAATATCCAAAAACTTCTGAAAAATATCCAAAAAATGTCATAATAAATATCTAAAAAACTTCTGAAAAATATCTCAAAAACTTCTGAAAATATCCAAAAAATGTTAGGAAAATATGCAAAAAATGTCAAAAAAAATATCTAAAAAACTTCTGAAAAATACTCAAAAATATTTTAAAAACTTCCGGAAAATATTCAAAAAAGGTTAGGAAAATATGCAAAAAATGTCAAAAAAAATATCTAAAAAACTTCTGAAAAATACTCAAAAATATTTTAAAAACTTCCGGAAAATATTCAAAAAAGGTTAGAAAAATTTGCAAAAAATGTCATAAAAAATATCTAAAAAACTTCTGAAAAATACTCAAAAATATTTTAAAAACTTCCGGAAAATATTCAAAAAAGGTTAGAAAAATTTGCAAAAAATGTCATAAAAAATATCTAAAAACTTCTGAAAAATAAGAAGTTTATTGTTTTTACAATATCCAACAAAGCTTAGTAAATATTACACTCTCACATATTTCAAATATACTAAATATATTAGTAAAATATATAAAATGACATTCTTCAAATATCCCAAAAAAATCAGTTAAAATAAAAACAACATTGTTAGAAAATAATTTAAACAAAATATACAAATATATACAATAATACAAATCTGCAAATATAATTATTAAAATATACAAAAATATTGCAGCAAAAAATCTGGAAAATGTTAAAAGATATATATTATTAGAATATTAGAAAAAGTTAATAAAATATAAAACTTCAGAAGAGATAATAATATATAATATATAATATATAAGACAATAGACAAAGCATGGCACCCTAACATGCACAGCCACCAAACTCCGTGTAGAAATCTCCTAATTTAAGAGTTTCTCCTAAATTCTTCTTGACTATTTAATGTGCGGAACGTGATTAAAGTCTTTCTTTCGAAGCCGGAAGTCACGCTCTTTAGTTCGGCGTCATCCACCTGGGTCTCATCCACCTGTGTGTCTGTCTACGTCACAACTCACCTGTGGGATTTTTCGTCCCACGAGTCAAATCGAGGGCTGATTTCCGCCCCGCGTGTGACGTCAGCGGTGTGACGTCAGCAGTAGGCGGACATGTGAACTTCCTAGTTGAGTTTTTTTAGCTTCTTTAACATCAACAGAGCGCGAGGCAGAGTTCAGTACCTGGAGAGACCCGGTCCCGGTAATAAACTACATTACAACAAAGTCCTCCTCTAACAGCCGGGTTTCTGGGACTTTCTGCGGGTTATGATGACTTTCTACAGAGTCCTCTCGGCGGTTTGTGTCCCGATATTTTGGGCATGCGTGTCCGCGGCGGCGGGCACGCGCACAGCCTCCACCGGCGGCGGCACCGCGGCGCCTGGACCCGCCGGGACGAACTCCTCCAGCGGGGCGAACTCCACGCACAGCGCCGATGGGGGGGGCAGGATGCCCAGCGGCCTGAACGTGGACAGCTCGATGATCCAGAGGGCCCTGTACGTGTTGGTCGGCATCACCCTGATCGGAGTTCTCTACTTCCTCATCCGAGCTGTGCGGTGAGAGAACCTCTTCACACCAGACTCCATTCATATAAGCAGCGATTTAGTGAGCGGGTAATGCATCGGCGACGCATTACCAAAACACAGTGTACAACTGTTCTTACTTGTTTTCTGCGATATATATATCATGTTGTCCAAAAGTGAAAATGGTTGTTATAATAAATGACTACAAGAAAAGTATTAGAAAGTAGAATTATAGAGTCGAAGCGTTGATAAGAGAAGAAGCTTTAAATCACTAGATTTTTGAATGGAGTTTGGTGTGGCGTCGCTTTTTACCGTGTGTACTTTATTGCTGAGAAGCATTACACCAAACTCTTTTCATATTAGCAGGGATTTAGTGAACGGTTAAATGTATCGGACACATTAACTAAATTAAATGTAAAACCTTAAATCTTTGGAAAACAGAACATTTTCTGCGAGGTGTATTGTTGTTGGATGTTTTCCAAAATGTGAAATGGATTACAAGATTAGAATCAGAGGATAAATAGTAGAAGTGTTGATAAGAGAAGAAGCGTTAAATCACTAGATTTGTGAGTGGACTTTGGTTCGGCGTCACATTACACGATGTGTACAACAGCGGAAGAGAATCATTAAATCTTTATTATTATTGGTGTTTGTGCTACAGGGGCCAGGCAGGATGTTATAACATTAAGGTTAGTTTATATCATTTATAAGATTAATCCCCAAACAACCACTAATTGACCCCAACTTCATTCATAAATCTAATAATTTAATACTTTCTGTTGTATCACACATGCTGTAAAAGATGATTCATGCTTTTTTGAATAATACTAGTTGCCACTCTTTAATTCGGCATCCATGCTAACTATATATAACTATACAGGTCTAGTCGAGTCCAAGACCACCTTAGTTGAGTCCGAGTCAAGACCGCGTCCAGGACAGATAAAGGTCTTATGAAGACAATCCTTTTGGGTTTCCCTTTCCCCCCAATAATAATATTATTATCAACATAATAAAGACACCTGGACTCGGTCCAGACCAGAAGCCATATCTGGCAAGACCAGCGGCCGAGACCGAGACAAGTCTGACTCCAGATACTAGCGAGACCAACTCTTCAATCCGGCCTTCATCTCATCTAACAGGATCTATTTATATGCTTCACCTGCTGATTGATTACACCTTTCACCAACATAGTTCAGTTCCTGCATTAATGTGTAGTAGCTTAACCAAACTCCATTCATAAATACAGCAATTTAATACTGTGTGTGTGTGTGTGTGTGTGTGTGTGTGTGTGTGTGTGTGTGTTCCATATGGAGGCATATATGCTTTAACTTGTTACTTATGTTGTTTTTTTATTATTTAGGCACTTTCTCTTAAATTCAGTGTCTTCATGTTGTCCTCATGTTGTCTGATGTGGAATAAGGTGCATACATAAACAAACTGAGCAATAGATACAGAAAAACCCAGTATACACATACAGAACAAGGAAAATAAGCAGGAACTGTACACGTTGTGTTAAATGTGAGGGGTATGTTGGTTTGATTTAGGAAAATGTAGATTAAGATGTTATCACTATAAACAATACTCTGTAAAACCCTACTTCCTGCTATTCTTCCTGTTTGTAACAACAGAGAGACTCACAGAAACACACACACACACACACACTCACAGAAACACACACACACACAGACTGACTAAACTACAGTAGTATTACATTTGTATGAAACTGGTAGTGATGCTGATCTGTGATTGGTTGACAGGATGAAGCGGCCCGCCTCCAAGAAGAAGTACGGCCTGCTGGCGAACTCGGAGGACTGTGTGGAGATGGAGGGGGGGACAGCGACGAGGACGACACGCTGTATGAAGCTCGCAGCCTCCGCAGGTAACAGGCCATAATAATCCACTGCATGGCAACCGGCCCATACAGACCATAATAATCCACTGCATGGCAACCGGCCCATACCGACCATAATAATCCACTGCATGGCAACCGACCATAATAATCCCACTGCATGGCAACCGGCCCACACAGATCATAATAATCCACTGCATGGCAACTGACCATAATAATCCCACTGCATGGCAACCGGCCCACACAGACCATAATAATCCCACTGCATGGCAACCGGCCCACACAGACCATAATAATCCCACTGCATGGCAACCGGCCCACACAGACCATAATAATCCCACTGCATGGCACCCGGCCCCTACAGACCATAATAATCCACTGCATGGCACCTGGCCCATACAGACCATAATAATCCCACTGCATGGAAACCGGCCCATAAAGACCATAATAATCCACTGCATGGCACCTGGCCCATAAGGACCATAATAATCCCACTGAATGGCAACCGGCCCATACAGACCATAATAATCCCACTGCATGGCAACCGGCCCACACAGACCATAATAATCCCACTGCATGGCACCCGGCCCACACAGACCATAATAATCCACTGCATGGCACCTGGCCCCTACAGACCATAATAATCCACTGCATGGCAACCGGCCCCTACAGACCATAATAATCCACTGCATGGCACCTGGCCCCTACAGACCATAATAATCCCACTGCATGGCACCCGGCCCCTACAGACCATAATAATCCCACTGCATGGCAACCGGCCCCTACAGACCATAATAATCCCACTGCAGGGCAACCGGCCCCTACAGACCATAATAATCCACTGCTTGGCACCCGGCCCCTACAGACCATAATAATCCACTGCATGGCAACCGGCCCCTACAGACCATAATAATCCACTGCTTGGCACCCGGCCCCTACAGACCATAATAATCCACTGCATGGCACCCGGCCCCTACAGACCATAATAATCCACTGCATGGCACCCGGCCCCTACAGACCATAATAATCCCACTGCATGGCAACCGGCCCCTACAGACCATAATAATCCACTGCATGGCAACCGGCCCACACAGACCATAATAATCCACTGCATGGCACCCGGCCCCTACAGACCATAATAATCCACTGCATGGCAACCGGCCCCTACAGACCATAATAATCCACTGCATGGCACATGGCCCCTACAGACCATAATAATCCACTGCATGGCACCCGGCCCCTACAGACCATAATAATCCACTGCATGGCAACCGGCCCCTACAGACCATAATAATCCACTGCATGGCACCTGGCCCCTACAGACCATAATAATCCCACTGCATGGCACCCGGCCCCTACAGACCATAATAATCCCACTGCATGGCAACCGGCCCCTACAGACCATAATAATCCCACTGCATGGCAACCGGCCCCTACAGACCATAATAATCCCACTGCATGGCAACCGGCCCACACAGACCATAATAATCCCACTGCATGGCACCCGGCCCCTACAGACCATAATAATCCCACTGCATGGCAACCGGCCCCTACAGACCATAATAATCCCACTGCATGGCAACCGGCCCACACAGACCATAATAATCCCACTGCATGGCAACCGGCCCACACAGACCATAATAATCCCACTGCATGGCAACCGGCCCACACAGACCATAATAATCCCACTGCATGGCAACCGGCCCACACAGACCATAATAATCCCACTGCATGGCAACCGGCCCACACAGACCATAATAATCCCACTGCATGGCACCCGGCCCCTACAGACCATAATAATCCACTGCATGGCACCTGGCCCATACAGACCATAATAATCCCACTGCATGGAAACCGGCCCATAAAGACCATAATAATCCACTGCATGGCACCTGGCCCATAAGGACCATAATAATCCCACTGAATGGCAACCGGCCCATACAGACCATAATAATCCCACTGCATGGCAACCGGCCCACACAGACCATAATAATCCCACTGCATGGCACCCGGCCCACACAGACCATAATAATCCACTGCATGGCACCTGGCCCCTACAGACCATAATAATCCACTGCATGGCAACCGGCCCCTACAGACCATAATAATCCACTGCATGGCACCTGGCCCCTACAGACCATAATAATCCCACTGCATGGCACCCGGCCCCTACAGACCATAATAATCCCACTGCATGGCAACCGGCCCCTACAGACCATAATAATCCCACTGCATGGCAACCGGCCCCTACAGACCATAATAATCCACTGCTTGGCACCCGGCCCCTACAGACCATAATAATCCACTGCATGGCAACCGGCCCCTACAGACCATAATAATCCACTGCTTGGCACCCGGCCCCTACAGACCATAATAATCCACTGCATGGCACCCGGCCCCTACAGACCATAATAATCCACTGCATGGCACCCGGCCCCTACAGACCATAATAATCCCACTGCATGGCAACCGGCCCCTACAGACCATAATAATCCACTGCATGGCAACCGGCCCACACAGACCATAATAATCCACTGCATGGCACCTGGCCCCTACAGACCATAATAATCCACTGCATGGCACCCGGCCCCTACAGACCATAATAATCCACTGCATGGCAACCGGCCCCTACAGACCATAATAATCCACTGCATGGCACATGGCCCCTACAGACCATAATAATCCACTGCATGGCACCCGGCCCCTACAGACCATAATAATCCACTGCATGGCAACCGGCCCCTACAGACCATAATAATCCACTGCATGGCACCTGGCCCCTACAGACCATAATAATCCACTGCATGGCACCCGGCCCCTACAGACCATAATAATCCACTGCATGGCAACCGGCCCCTACAGACCATAATAATCCCACTGCATGGCAACCGGCCCCTACAGACCATAATAATCCACTGCATGGCAACCGGCCCCTACAGACCATAATAATCCACTGCATGGCACCTGGCCCCTACAGACCATAATAATCCCACTGCATGGCAACCGGCCCCTACAGACCATAATAATCCACTGCATGGCACCCGGCCCCTACAGACCATAATAATCCACTGCATGGCACCCGGCCCCTACAGACCATAATAATCCCACTGCATGGCACCTGGCCCATACAGACCATAATAATCCACTGCATGGCACCCGGCCCCTACAGACCATAATAATCCACTGCATGGCAACCGGCCCCTACAGACCATAATAATCCCACTGCATGGCAACCGGCCCCTACAGACCATAATAATCCCACTGCATGGCAACCGGCCCCTACAGACCATAATAATCCACTGCATGGCAACCGGCCCACACAGACCATAATAATAATAATAATAATAAAAGTGTGAAATACATTTTCTACTGTCGTGGTCAGAGACATTCATCCAGAAAGAAAGAAGGATAAAAGACAGAGAGAGACAGACCGAGAGGGACAGAGAGAGAGAGACGGAGAGAGAGACGGACAGAGAGGGAGAGAGAGAGACAGACAGACAGAGGGACAGAGAGACAGAGAGACAGACAGAGGGACAGAGAGACAGAGAGAGACACAGACAGAGAGGGAGAGAGAGAGAGGGATAGAGAGAGACAGACAGAGAGGGAGAGAGAGAGAGGGATAGAGAGAGACAGACAGAGAGGGAGAGAGAGAGACAGAGGGACAGAGGGACAGAGAGAGAGAGAGGGATAGAGAGAGACAGACAGAGAGGGAGAGAGAGAGACAGAGGGACAGAGAGACAGACAGAGAGAGAGACAGAGGGACAGAAAGAGAGAGACAGACAGAGAGACAGAGAGAGAGACAGGTAGTGATGATGTTTCCTGACCTTTGGGATCGTGTTGTAACTATGGATCTGCTCCGTGTTATCAGATGAGCCCCCCCGCCCCGAGCACATGACCCCCGTCACATGACCTGGGATAGGACAGACGGGGGAGGAGGAGGAGGAGGAGGAGGAAGAACATGGACCAACAGTTATTGATGCCAAAGCTCGATGACCTCATCAGGATCAAAGCAACCATTATTATTATTATCATCATTATTATTATCATTATTATTATCATTATTATTATTATTATCATTATTATTATTATTATTATTATTATCATTATTATTATTATTATTATCATTATTATTATTATTACCCCTCGTGTTGTCTCAGAATCAACACTTTTGACGCTTTTTATCAATTTTTAACTTTTCTTACGTTTTTGTCCTTTTTTTGACGTTTTCAACACTACGTAACACTAACTTATTAACTTTAGTTTTAGTTATTTTTGGAATTTATGGTCAATAAAGCTCATTTATAGGAAATTATACCTAATGTTTGAGTTAGAAAAGCAGAAATTAGGAATTATTGAGACTAAAATTAAAGGAATGGATGTTGATGATAATCACAGACTGGAATATGTCAACTTTTACTCAATACTATTTCAAAAACACTTCCATTTGTTTTACAATGCTATAAAATTGAATAAGACGCCCCAAAATTAATGAAAGTAGAGATTTGTACTTGGCAAAGAGCGTTTTCTATATATATATATATATATAGACCTGAGGACAACATGAGGGTTAAGGTGGTATTGGATGATAGAATGGAGTTTATTAATATTATTATTATTATTATTATTGTTGTGTATTTTTCTGAGAGTGTGTGTCCTTCCTGCTCCGACCGGGTGCTTAAACTACTGCAGACTGACCCCAGACCAGCTGAGACCCTGCAGACTGACCCCAGACCAGCTGATACCCTGCAGACTGACCCCAGACCAGCTGAGACCCTGCAGACTGACCCCCAGACCAGCTGAGACCCTGCAGACTGACCCCAGACCAGCTGAGACCCTGCAGACTGACCCCAGACCAGCTGAGACCCTGCAGACTGACCCCAGACTAGCTGATACCCTGCAGACTGACCCCAGACCAGCTGAGACCCTGCAGACTGACCCCAGACTAGCTGATACCCTGCAGACTGACCCCAGACCAGCTGAGACCCTGCAGACTGACCCTAGACCAGCTGAGACCCTGCAGACTGACCCCAGACCAGCTGATACCCTGCAGACATTTGGACTTCTTAATGTCCGTTTCATTTCTTTTTCAAGCTAAGACATTAAAGGATGTTTCCGCTGTTTTTTGCCGACTACGGGCCCTTTAAATGTGGTGGTTGTGACGCGATGCTCCGTGGTGACGTAGCGTCTCCACCTTGGTTACGAGTTGTAAAGATTTTTTTGTTTTTTTTACACCCGTGAGGCTGTGAGTGTGTTTGTGGCAGAGGAGTTACACACAGATACACAACATGCAGTTTTCATTAAAGGAGGACTTTAGTATTTTTCAACCTGGACCCAAATTATTATTCTAAGTGAGTGACAACATTATGGGATGGATCCCTACAGAGATAGACCTTTTAGTTAAAGAGGAAGATCCTTTTAGTTTAACATGAAACAGAAATCACCATCACCAAACCCACCAGACTCCATGTAAATAATCACTACTTTTAGTGTGTATAGAGCAGCATATCTCCACCAGACTCCATGTAAATAATCACTACTTTTAGCGTGTATAGAGCAGCATATCTCCACCAGACTCCATGTAAATAATCACTACTTTTAGCGTGTATAGAGCAGCATATCTCCACCAGACTCCATGTAAATAATCACTACTTTAACATCGTAGAACACACTTCATTCAAAGTGAACAGAAACTAAATAAAACTACCAAAAGCCGTCTTGGTTCATCTTTCCACTGTTCCACCAATCACCACTCTGGTCTGGTTGGAATAAACTCTTAATTCACCCATTTACATGTGGAGATATGCTGCTCTATACATGCTAAAAGTAGTGATTATTTACATGGAGTCTGGTGGAGATATGCTGCTCTATACACGCTAAAAGTAGAGATTATTTACATGGAGTCTGGTGGAGATATGCTGCTCTATACATGCTAAAAGTAGTGATTATTTACATGGAGTTTGGTGGGTTTGGTGATGGTGTTTTCATGTTAAATTAGGAAAAAGTCTCCATTTAAAGCCATATTAATATAATTTAATTATTTTTTATGTGAAACTTTATTATTCGTTAACTTCTTTCATACACAATGTTCATCTTTTCACCAACTAAAAGAATCTCAGGTTACATTCACACATTATATTTAAGTATTGTATGAAAGTATTTCTAAATATGGACCCATAAAATAAAGAGGTACGTGTGAACTGGTTTATGTTTCAGTGGTTATTCTGTTTCACTCCCACCACCTTACTAGTTTTATACTTTAGGGTCAATAACCCTCATTTATACAGAATTATTCCTAATATTAGAGTTAAAAAGCAGAAATTATGATTTATTTTGACTAATAGTTAAGATCAGAGGAATGAAAGTAATCAATTGTATTTGTTAAGAGCAAATAAACACACACACACAGAGCGACACACACACGTACACACACAGAGACACACACACACAGAGAGACACACACTCTCACACACACACACACACACACACACATACATAGAGCAACACACACACACAGAGCGACACACACACAGAGAGACACACACACACGTACACACACAGAGACACACACTCTCACACACACACACACACAGAGAGACACACACTCTCACACACACACACAGCGACACACACACACGTACACACACAGAGACACACACACAGAGCGACACACACACACGTACACACAGAGACACACACACACAGAGTGACACACACTCTCACACACACACACACGTACACACACAGAGACACACACCTCAGAGAGACACACACACGTACACACACAGACACACATAGAGCAACACACACACACAGAGCGACACACACACAGAGAGACACACACTCTCACACACACACACACACGCACACACAGAGCGACACACACACACGTACACACACACACACACAGAGCGACACACACATACACACACACACACACACAGAGCGACACACACATACACACACACACTTATCTTGAAATGTGTGTTTTCTGGAGTTCCAGCAGGTTCAGTGTGTATTTTTCAGCCAATCAGGACGTTGTAACATTTCTTCCTCTGCAGTCGTCAGGGAGACAACGCTCTCACAGACTAACAGTACAATAATAAATGCTGGATGAATACTTCCTGCTGAGTATTCTGCAGTATTGTTATGAATTTCTCAGCTGATTTTAATCTGTAAAATATTGATTTTGTTCCTTAAAAAACTTCCTTATGGATTTATTTTAAAAATAAAAATAAATATGTTAAATTACACTCTGTTTATCTTGGAGACCAAACAACAACAACAACAACAACAGCCACTCACAGGTAGCCTCAAACAATAACAGCCACTCACAGGTAGCCTCAAACAACAACAGCCACTCACAGGTAGCCTCAAACAACAGCAGCCACTCACAGGTAGCCTCAAACAACAGCAGCCACTCACAGGTAGCCTCAAACGACAACAACCACTCACAGGTAGCCTCAAACAATAACAGCCACTCACAGGTAGCCTCAAACAACAACAACAACCACTCACAGGTAGCCTCAAACAACAACAGCCACTCACAGGTAGCCTCAAACAACAACAGCCACTCACAGGTAGCCTCAAACAACAGCAGCCACTCACAGGTAGCCTCAAACAACAACAGCAGCCACTCACAGGTAGCCTCAAACAACAACAGCCACTCACAGGTAGCCTCAAACAACAACAACAACCACTCACAGGTAGCCTCAAACAACAACAGCCACTCACAGGTAGCCTCAAACAACAACAGCCACTCACAGGTAGCCTCAAACAACAGCAGCCACTCACAGGTAGCCTCAAACAACAGCAGCCACTCACAGGTAGCCTCAAACAACAACAGCAGCCACTCACAGGTAGCCTCAAACAACAGCAGCCACTCACAGGTAGCCTCAAACAACAACAGCAGCCACTCACAGGTAGCCTCAAATAACAACAACAGCCACTCACAGGTAGCCTCAAACAACAACAGCCACTCACAGGTAGCCTCAAACAACAACAACAGCCACTCACAGGTAGCCTCAAACAACAACAGCCACTCACAGGTAGCCTCAAACAACAACAGCCACTCATAGGTAGCCTCAAACAACAACAACAGCCACTCACAGGTAGCCTCAAACAACAGCCACTCACAGGTAGCCTCAAACAACAACAACAACCACTCACAGGTAGCCTCAAACAACAACAACAGCCACTCACAGGTAGCCTCAAACAACAACAATCACTCACAGGTAGCCTCAAACAACAACAGCCACTCACAGGTAGCCTCAAACAACAACAGCAGCCACTCACAGGTAGCCTCAAATAACAACAACAGCCACTCACAGGTAGCCTCAAACAACAACAGCCACTCACAGGTAGCCTCAAACAACAACAGCCACTCACAGGTAGCCTCAAACAACATCAACAGCCACTCATAGGTAGCCTCAAACAACAACAACAGCCACTCATAGGTAGCCTCAAACAACAACAGCCACTCACAGGTAGCCTCAAACAACAACAACAACCACTCACAGGTAGCCTCAAACAACAGCAGCCACTCACAGGTAGCCTCAAACCACAGCAGCCACTCACAGGTAGCCTCAAACAACAGCAGCCACTCACAGGTAGCCTCAAACAACAGCAGCCACTCACAGGTAGCCTCAAACGACAACAACCACTCACAGGTAGCCTCAAACAATAACAGCCACTCACAGGTAGCCTCAAACAACAACAACAACCACTCACAGGTAGCCTCAAACAACAACAGCCACTCACAGGTAGCCTCAAACAACAACAGCCACTCACAGGTAGCCTCAAACAACAGCAGCCACTCACAGGTAGCCTCAAACAACAACAGCAGCCACTCACAGGTAGCCTCAAACAACAACAGCCACTCACAGGTAGCCTCAAACAACAACAACAACCACTCACAGGTAGCCTCAAACAACAACAGCCACTCACAGGTAGCCTCAAACAACAACAGCCACTCACAGGTAGCCTCAAACAACAGCAGCCACTCACAGGTAGCCTCAAACAAACAGCAGCCACTCACAGGTAGCCTCAAACAACAACAGCAGCCACTCACAGGTAGCCTCAAACAACAACAGCCACTCACAGGTAGCCTCAAACAACAACAGCCACTCACAGGTAGCCTCAAACAACAACAACAACCACTCACAGGTAGCCTCAAACAACAACAGCCACTCACAGGTAGCCTCAAACAACAACAGCCACTCACAGGTAGCCTCAAACAACAACAGCCACTCACAGGTAGCCTCAAACAACAACAACAACCACTCACAGGTAGCCTCAAACAACAACAGCCACTCACAGGTAGCCTCAAACAACAGCAGCCACTCACAGGTAGCCTCAAACAACAGCAGCCACTCACAAGTAGCCTCAAACAACAACAGCAGCCACTCACAGGTAGCCTCAAACAACAACAGCCACTCACAGGTAGCCTAAAACAACAACAGCAGCCACTCACAGGTAGCCTAAAACAACAACAGCCACTCACAGGTAGCCTCAAACAACAACAACAACCACTCACAGGTAGCCTCAAACAACAACAGCCACTCACAGGTAGCCTCAAACAACAACAGCCACTCACAGGTAGCCTCAAACAACAGCAGCCACTCACAGGTAGCCTCAAACAACAACAGCAGCCACTCACAGGTAGCCTCAAACAACAACAGCCACTCACAGGTAGCCTCAAACAACAACAGCCACTCACAGGTAGCCTCAAACAACAACAGCCACTCACAGGTAGCCTCAAACAAAAAACAGCCACTCACAGGTAGCCTCAAACAACAACAGCAGCCACTCACAGGTAGCCTCAAACAACAACAGCCACTCACAGGTAGCCTCAAACAACAACAGCCACTCACAGGTAGCCTCAAACAACAGCAGCCACTCACAGGTAGCCTCAAACAACAACAGCCACTCACAGGTAGCGTCAAACAAAAAACAGCCACTCACAGGTAGCCTCAAACAACAACAGCCACTCACAGGTAGCCTCAAACAACAACAACAACCACTCACAGGTAGCCTCAAACAACAACAGCCACTCACAGGTAGCCTCAAACAACAACAGCCACTCACAGGTAGCCTCAAACAACAGCAGCCACTCACAGGTAGCCTCAAACAACAACAGCAGCCACTCACAGGTAGCCTCAAACAACAACAGCCACTCACAGGTAGCCTCAAACAACAACAGCCACTCACAGGTAGCCTCAAACAACAGCAGCCACTCACAGGTAGCCTCAAACAACAGCAGCCACTCACAGGTAGCCTCAAACAACAACAGCAGCCACTCACAGGTAGCCTAAAACAACAACAGCCACTCACAGGTAGCCTCAAACAACAACAACAACCACACACAGGTAGCCTCAAACAACAACAGCCACTCACAGGTAGCCTCAAACAACAACAACAACCACTCACAGGTAGCCTCAAACAACAACAGCCACTCACAGTTAGCCTCAAACAACAACAGCCAATCACAGGTAGCCTCAAACAACAGCAGCCACTCACAGGTAGCCTCAAACAACAACAGCAGCCACTCACAGGTAGCCTCAAACAACAACAGCCACTCACAGGTAGCCTCAAACAACAACAGCCACTCACAGGTAGCCTCAAACAACAACAGCCACTCACAGGTAGCCTCAAACAACAACAGCCACTCACAGGTAGCCTCAAACAAAAAACAGCCACTCACAGGTAGCCTCAAACAACAACAGCCACTCACAGGTAGCCTCAAACAACAGCAGCCACTCACAGGTAGCCTCAAACAACAGCAGCCACTCACAGGTAGCCTCAAACAACAACAGCAGCCACTCACAGGTAGCCTCAAACAACAACAGCAGCCACTCACAGGTAGCCTCAAACAACAACAGCCACTCACAGGTAGCCTCAAACAACAACAGCAGCCACTCACAGGTAGCCTAAAACAACAACAGCCACTCACAGGTAGCCTCAAACAACAACAACAACCACACACAGGTAGCCTCAAACAACAACAGCCACTCACAGGTAGCCTCAAACAACAACAACAACCACTCACAGGTAGCCTCAAACAACAACAGCCACTCACAGGTAGCCTCAAACAACAGCAGCCACTCACAGGTAGCCTCAAACAACAACAGCAGCCACTCACAGGTAGCCTCAAACAACAACAGCCAATCACAGGTAGCCTCAAACAACAGCAGCCACTCACAGGTAGCCTCAAACAACAACAGCAGCCACTCACAGGTAGCCTCAAACAACAACAGCAGCCACTCACAGGTAGCCTCAAACAAACAACAGCCACTCACAGGTAGCCTCAAACAACAACAGCCACTCACAGGTAGCCTCAAACAAAAAACAGCCACTCACAGGTAGCCTCAAACAACAACAGCAGCCACTCATAGGTAGCCTCAAACAACAACAGCCACTCACAGGTATCCTCAAACAACAACAGCAGCCACTCACAGGTAGCCTCAAACAACAACAGCCACTCACAGGTAGCCTCAAACAACAACAGCCACTCACAGGTAGCCTCAAACAACAGCAGCCACTCACAGGTAGCCTCAAACAACAGCAGCCACTCACAGGTAGCCTCAAACAACAACAGCAGCCACTCACAGGTAGCCTCAAACAACAACAGCCACTCACAGGTAGCCTCAAACAACAACAGCCACTCACAGGTAGCCTCAAACAACAACAACAACCACTCACAGGTAGCCTCAAACAACAACAGCCACTCACAGGTAGCCTCAAACAACAACAGCCACTCACAGGTAGCCTCAAACAACAACAGCCACTCACAGGTAGCCTCAAACAACAACAACAACCACTCACAGGTAGCCTCAAACAACAACAGCCACTCACAGGTAGCCTCAAACAACAACAGCCACTCACAGGTAGCCTCAAACAACAGCAGCCACTCACAGGTAGCCTCAAACAACAGCAGCCACTCACAGGTAGCCTCAAACAACAACAGCAGCCACTCACAGGTAGCCTCAAACAACAACAGCCACTCACAGGTAGCCTAAAACAACAACAGCAGCCACTCACAGGTAGCCTAAAACAACAACAGCCACTCACAGGTAGCCTCAAACAACAACAACAACCACTCACAGGTAGCCTCAAACAACAACAGCCACTCACAGGTAGCCTCAAACAACAACAGCCACTCACAGGTAGCCTCAAACAAAAAACAGCCACTCACAGGTAGCCTCAAACAACAACAGCAGCCACTCATAGGTAGCCTCAAACAACAACAGCCACTCACAGGTATCCTCAAACAACAACAGCAGCCACTCACAGGTAGCCTCAAACAACAACAGCAGCCACTCACAGGTAGCCTCAAACAACAACAGCCACTCACAGGTAGCCTCAAACAACAACAGCAGCCACTCACAGGTAGCCTAAAACAACAACAGCCACTCACAGGTAGCCTCAAACAACAACAGCCACTCACAGGTAGCCTCAAACAACAGCAGCCACTCACAGGTAGCCTCAAACAACAACAGCAGCCACTCACAGGTAGCCTCAAACAACAACAGCCACTCACAGGTAGCCTCAAACAACAACAGCCACTCACAGGTAGCCTCAAACAACAACAGCCACTCACAGGTAGCCTCAAACAAAAAACAGCCACTCACAGGTAGCCTCAAACAACAACAGCAGCCACTCACAGGTAGCCTCAAACAACAACAGCCACTCACAGGTAGCCTCAAACAACAACAGCCACTCACAGGTAGCCTCAAACAACAGCAGCCACTCACAGGTAGCCTCAAACAACAACAGCCACTCACAGGTAGCGTCAAACAAAAAACAGCCACTCACAGGTAGCCTCAAACAACAACAGCCACTCACAGGTAGCCTCAAACAACAACAACAACCACTCACAGGTAGCCTCAAACAACAACAGCCACTCACAGGTAGCCTCAAACAACAACAGCCACTCACAGGTAGCCTCAAACAACAGCAGCCACTCACAGGTAGCCTCAAACAACAACAGCAGCCACTCACAGGTAGCCTCAAACAACAACAGCCACTCACAGGTAGCCTCAAACAACAACAACAACCACTCACAGGTAGCCTCAAACAACAACAGCCACTCACAGGTAGCCTCAAACAACAACAGCCACTCACAGGTAGCCTCAAACAACAGCAGCCACTCACAGGTAGCCTCAAACAACAGCAGCCACTCACAGGTAGCCTCAAACAACAACAGCAGCCACTCACAGGTAGCCTAAAACAACAACAGCCACTCACAGGTAGCCTCAAACAACAACAACAACCACACACAGGTAGCCTCAAACAACAACAGCCACTCACAGGTAGCCTCAAACAACAACAACAACCACTCACAGGTAGCCTCAAACAACAACAGCCACTCACAGTTAGCCTCAAACAACAACAGCCAATCACAGGTAGCCTCAAACAACAGCAGCCACTCACAGGTAGCCTCAAACAACAACAGCAGCCACTCACAGGTAGCCTCAAACAACAACAGCCACTCACAGGTAGCCTCAAACAACAACAGCCACTCACAGGTAGCCTCAAACAACAACAGCCACTCACAGGTAGCCTCAAACAACAACAGCCACTCACAGGTAGCCTCAAACAAAAAACAGCCACTCACAGGTAGCCTCAAACAACAACAGCCACTCACAGGTAGCCTCAAACAACAACAGCAGCCACTCACAGGTAGCCTAAAACAACAACAGCCACTCACAGGTAGCCTCAAACAACAACAACAACCACACACAGGTAGCCTCAAACAACAACAGCCACTCACAGGTAGCCTCAAACAACAACAGCCACTCACAGTTAGCCTCAAACAACAACAGCCAATCACAGGTAGCCTCAAACAACAGCAGCCACTCACAGGTAGCCTCAAACAACAACAGCAGCCACTCACAGGTAGCCTCAAACAACAACAGCAGCCACTCACAGGTAGCCTCAAACAACAACAGCCACTCACAGGTAGCCTCAAACAACAACAGCCACTCACAGGTAGCCTCAAACAAAAAACAGCCACTCACAGGTAGCCTCAAACAACAACAGCAGCCACTCATAGGTAGCCTCAAACAACAACAGCCACTCACAGGTATCCTCAAACAACAACAGCAGCCACTCACAGGTAGCCTCAAACAACAACAGCCACTCACAGGTAGCCTCAAACAACAACAGCCACTCACAGGTAGCCTCAAACAACAGCAGCCACTCACAGGTAGCCTCAAACAACAACAGCAGCCACTCACAGGTAGCCTCAAACAACAACAGCAGCCACTCACAGGTAGCCTCAAACAACAACAGCAGCCACTCACAGGTAGCCTCAAACAACAACAGCAGCCACTCACAGGTAGCCTCAAACAACAACAGCCACTCACAGGTAGCCTCAAACAACAACAGCCACTCACAGGTAGCCTCAAAAAAAAACAGCCACTCACAGGTAGCCTCAAACAACAACAGCAGCCACTCATAGGTAGCCTCAAACAACAACAGCCACTCACAGGTATCCTCAAACAACAACAGCAGCCACTCACAGGTAGCCTCAAACAACAACAGCAGCCACTCACAGGTAGCCTCAAACAACAACAGCCACTCACAGGTAGCCTCAAACAACAACAGCAGCCACTCACAGGTAGCCTAAAACAACAACAGCCACTCACAGGTAGCCTCAAACAACAACAACAACCACACACAGGTAGCCTCAAACAACAACAGCCACTCACAGGTAGCCTCAAACAACAACAACAACCACTCACAGGTAGCCTCAAACAACAACAGCCACTCACAGTTAGCCTCAAACAACAACAGCCAATCACAGGTAGCCTCAAACAACAGCAGCCACTCACAGGTAGCCTCAAACAACAACAGCAGCCACTCACAGGTAGCCTCAAACAACAACAGCAGCCACTCACAGGTAGCCTCAAACAACAACAGCCACTCACAGGTAGCCTCAAACAACAACAGCCACTCACAGGTAGCCTCAAACAAAAAACAGCCACTCACAGGTAGCCTCAAACAACAACAGCAGCCACTCATAGGTAGCCTCAAACAACAACAGCCACTCACAGGTATCCTCAAACAACAACAGCAGCCACTCACAGGTAGCCTCAAACAACAACAGCCACTCACAGGTAGCCTCAAACAACAACAGCCACTCACAGGTAGCCTCAAACAACAGCAGCCACTCACAGGTAGCCTCAAACAACAACAGCAGCCACTCACAGGTAGCCTCAAACAACAACAGCAGCCACTCACAGGTAGCCTCAAACAACAACAGCAGCCACTCACAGGTAGCCTCAAACAACAACAGCAGCCACTCACAGGTAGCCTCAAACAACAACAGCCACTCACAGGTAGCCTCAAACAACAACAGCCACTCACAGGTAGCCTCAAACAAAAAACAGCCACTCACAGGTAGCCTCAAACAACAACAGCAGCCACTCATAGGTAGCCTCAAACAACAACAGCCACTCACAGGTATCCTCAAACAACAACAGCAGCCACTCACAGGTAGCCTCAAACAACAACAGCCACTCACAGGTAGCCTCAAACAACAACAGCCACTCACAGGTAGCCTCAAACAACAGCAGCCACTCACAGGTAGCCTCAAACAACAACAGCAGCCACTCACAGGTAGCCTCAAACAACAACAGCAGCCACTCACAGGTAGCCTCAAACAACAACAGCAGCCACTCACAGGTAGCCTAAAACAACAACAGCAGCCACTCACAGGTAGCCTAAAACAACAACAGCCACTCACAGGTAGCCTCAAACAACAACAACAACCACTCACAGGTAGCCTCAAACAACAACAGCCACTCACAGGTAGCCTCAAACAACAACAGCCACTCACAGGTAGCCTCAAACAACAGCAGCCACTCACAGGTAGCCTCAAACAACAACAGCAGCCACTCACAGGTAGCCTCAAACAACAACAGCCACTCACAGGTAGCCTCAAACAACAACAGCCACTCACAGGTAGCCTCAAACAACAACAGCCACTCACAGGTAGCCTCAAACAAAAAACAGCCACTCACAGGTAGCCTCAAACAACAACAGCAGCCACTCACAGGTAGCCTCAAACAACAACAGCCACTCACAGGTAGCCTCAAACAACAGCAGCCACTCACAGGTAGCCTCAAACAACAGCAGCCACTCACAGGTAGCCTCAAACAACAACAGCCACTCACAGGTAGCGTCAAACAAAAAACAGCCACTCACAGGTAGCCTCAAACAACAACAGCCACTCACAGGTAGCCTCAAACAACAACAACAACCACTCACAGGTAGCCTCAAACAACAACAGCCACTCACAGGTAGCCTCAAACAACAACAGCCACTCACAGGTAGCCTCAAACAACAGCAGCCACTCACAGGTAGCCTCAAACAACAACAGCAGCCACTCACAGGTAGCCTCAAACAACAACAGCCACTCACAGGTAGCCTCAAACAACAACAACAACCACTCACAGGTAGCCTCAAACAACAACAGCCACTCACAGGTAGCCTCAAACAACAACAGCCACTCACAGGTAGCCTCAAACAACAGCAGCCACTCACAGGTAGCCTCAAACAACAGCAGCCACTCACAGGTAGCCTCAAACAACAACAGCAGCCACTCACAGGTAGCCTAAAACAACAACAGCCACTCACAGGTAGCCTCAAACAACAACAACAACCACACACAGGTAGCCTCAAACAACAACAGCCACTCACAGGTAGCCTCAAACAACAACAACAACCACTCACAGGTAGCCTCAAACAACAACAGCCACTCACAGTTAGCCTCAAACAACAACAGCCAATCACAGGTAGCCTCAAACAACAGCAGCCACTCACAGGTAGCCTCAAACAACAACAGCAGCCACTCACAGGTAGCCTCAAACAACAACAGCCACTCACAGGTAGCCTCAAACAACAACAGCCACTCACAGGTAGCCTCAAACAACAACAGCCACTCACAGGTAGCCTCAAACAACAACAGCCACTCACAGGTAGCCTCAAACAAAAAACAGCCACTCACAGGCAGCCTCAAACAACAACAGCCACTCACAGGCAGCCTCAAACAACAACAGCCACTCACAGGTAGCCTCAAACAACAACAGCAGCCACTCACAGGTAGCCTAAAACAACAACAGCCACTCACAGGTAGCCTCAAACAACAACAACAACCACACACAGGTAGCCTCAAACAACAACAGCCACTCACAGGTAGCCTCAAACAACAACAACAACCACTCACAGGTAGCCTCAAACAACAACAGCCACTCACAGTTAGCCTCAAACAACAACAGCCAATCACAGGTAGCCTCAAACAACAGCAGCCACTCACAGGTAGCCTCAAACAACAACAGCAGCCACTCACAGGTAGCCTCAAACAACAACAGCAGCCACTCACAGGTAGCCTCAAACAACAACAGCCACTCACAGGTAGCCTCAAACAACAACAGCCACTCACAGGTAGCCTCAAACAAAAAACAGCCACTCACAGGTAGCCTCAAACAACAACAGCAGCCACTCATAGGTAGCCTCAAACAACAACAGCCACTCACAGGTATCCTCAAACAACAACAGCAGCCACTCACAGGTAGCCTCAAACAACAACAGCCACTCACAGGTAGCCTCAAACAACAGCAGCCACTCACAGGTAGCCTCAAACAACAGCAGCCACTCACAGGTAGCCTCAAACAACAACAGCAGCCACTCACAGGTAGCCTCAAACAACAACAGCAGCCACTCACAGGTAGCCTCAAACAACAACAGCAGCCACTCACAGGTAGCCTCAAACAACAACAGCAGCCACTCACAGGTAGCCTCAAACAACAACAGCCACTCACAGGTAGCCTCAAACAACAACAGCCACTCACAGGTAGCCTCAAACAAAAAACAGCCACTCACAGGTAGCCTCAAACAACAACAGCAGCCACTCATAGGTAGCCTCAAACAACAACAGCCACTCACAGGTAGCCTCAAACAACAACAGCAGCCACTCACAGGTAGCCTCAAACAACAACAGCAGCCACTCACAGGTAGCCTCAAACAACAACAGCAGCCACTCACAGGTAGCCTCAAACAACAACAGCCACTCACAGGTAGCCTCAAACAACAACAGCAGCCACTCACAGGTAGCCTAAAACAACAACAGCCACTCACAGGTAGCCTCAAACAACAACAACAACCACACACAGGTAGCCTCAAACAACAACAGCCACTCACAGGTAGCCTCAAACAACAACAACAACCACTCACAGGTAGCCTCAAACAACAACAGCCACTCACAGTTAGCCTCAAACAACAACAGCCAATCACAGGTAGCCTCAAACAACAGCAGCCACTCACAGGTAGCCTCAAACAACAACAGCAGCCACTCACAGGTAGCCTCAAACAACAACAGCAGCCACTCACAGGTAGCCTCAAACAACAACAGCCACTCACAGGTAGCCTCAAACAACAACAGCCACTCACAGGTAGCCTCAAACAAAAAACAGCCACTCACAGGTAGCCTCAAACAACAACAGCAGCCACTCATAGGTAGCCTCAAACAACAACAGCCACTCACAGGTATCCTCAAACAACAACAGCAGCCACTCACAGGTAGCCTCAAACAACAACAGCCACTCACAGGTAGCCTCAAACAACAACAGCCACTCACAGGTAGCCTCAAACAACAGCAGCCACTCACAGGTAGCCTCAAACAACAACAGCAGCCACTCACAGGTAGCCTCAAACAACAACAGCAGCCACTCACAGGTAGCCTCAAACAACAACAGCAGCCACTCACAGGTAGCCTCAAACAACAACAGCAGCCACTCACAGGTAGCCTCAAACAACAACAGCCACTCACAGGTAGCCTCAAACAACAACAGCCACTCACAGGTAGCCTCAAACAAAAAACAGCCACTCACAGGTAGCCTCAAACAACAACAGCAGCCACTCATAGGTAGCCTCAAACAACAACAGCCACTCACAGGTATCCTCAAACAACAACAGCAGCCACTCACAGGTAGCCTCAAACAACAACAGCCACTCACAGGTAGCCTCAAACAACAACAGCCACTCACAGGTAGCCTCAAACAACAGCAGCCACTCACAGGTAGCCTCAAACAACAACAGCAGCCACTCACAGGTAGCCTCAAACAACAACAGCAGCCACTCACAGGTAGCCTCAAACAACAACAGCAGCCACTCACAGGTAGCCTCAAACAACAACAGCAGCCACTCACAGGTAGCCTCAAACAACAACAGCCACTCACAGGTAGCCTCAAACAACAACAGCCACTCACAGGTAGCCTCAAACAACAACAGCCACTCACAGGTAGCCTCAAACAACAACAATCACTCACAGGTAGCCTCAAACAACAACAACCACTCACAGGTAGCCTCAAACAACAACAATCACTCACAGGTAGCGTCAAACAAAAAACAGCCACTCACAGGTAGGTAATCTAAAAGTCTGGTCTGGCTACAACACAGATGTGAATATCAAAGACAAGTTGTGAATCCTCTACGTATTAACCTTCTGGAACCGAGAGGAAAAACAGCACCTCTGATTCATAGTTTAATAATTTAATAACCATAAAAGATAGAGACTTACCGATTGCTGCAGCTAACGGCTAACGAGCTAGCGGTCCCAGAGGTCTCTTTGGGGTCTTTGTAGCCTCTACAGGAGATTTTCTATCCAGCTTGGAACTCGGGCCTTTATCGGGGTCGTTGAGCTTTAAATCCAAACTGTTACATCCAAGATTTATCCACTCGATAATAATCCATAATTCATCGCGTTCTCGCTCATTTCTGCTGCTAGCTCTAAGCTCTATAGAGTGGGAAAGATAGGAATCCTCCAATTCAAACTCGTCTAGTATGTGATCAAAGATGTTATAAAGCAGACAAGATAGATATCTACCGTTTTACAGCATCACTGGTTTGAGATTTGGCATATATTTATATTTATATAATATATATTATTACTCCGTGTCTCCTCTCTGTCTGATATTAGTTTGTTTAGGGAAGTGAAGGCAAGCATTTTATATATATATATATATATATATATATATATATATATGGCGACAGCTAGAGCAAAGAGTATAGAGTTGGAAAAATATCATATATTTTGGGCCTTTTGGGAAGAAATGTAAACGGTTTGTGCTTTATATGAGTTATAATGTTTATTATGTTTATTTTTGCATATAGAAGAACTGTTTTAGACACACATGCTTGTGTAGCGTTGCTGTGGGTGTAATATCAATAAATATGACATTATTATGTTATTATTGCTCAGTCCGTATGGAGTTGGGTTGGGAACCGGAGGGTCGCTGGTTCAAGTCCCTGTATGGACCAAAGTACGGAGTGTGGACCGGTGGCTGGAGAGATGCCACTTCACCTGCCCTGGAGGCAGTAGCTCAGTCTGTAGAGGGTTGGAATATATACGTGTGTGTATATGTGTGCATATGTGTGTTTATGTGTGCATATGTGTGTTTATGTGTGTTTGTTGTGTTATGGTTGTCTTGCTACTGGATGCCTAAAATTTCCTTCGGGATGAATAAAGTATCTCTCTCTATCTATCCACTCTGATATTATTGATGAATATGATCATTATTATTATTATTATTATCATTATTATTATTATTATTATCTTATTATTATTATTATAAATATGTTACAAGGCGTCTGCCGGAAAGCCAAAGGAAGACTATATATCTTATTTTGAAAAGCACAGGAAGTTCCCACAGTAGTTCCGCGGACGTTGACGAGCGGAGAAGTTGTAGAAGAAGCAGAAAGAAAGCAGAAATTATCCCGGTTAACGGAGCTGAAGCGTCGGTGTGCCGGTGAAGCGTTGCCGGTGTGCCGGTGTGTGAAGATGGACTCGGCGGCGGCGGAGGTCGACGGCAGCGTGATGGAGGGCGTGAGTAGCGCACGTTCATGTTCCGCGGTGCTAGCATGCTAACGGCAGGCTAGCGGGCTGTGGTCTGACCCGTGTCCCGGTGTCGGTTCTCCTCAGGGCGGACAGATCTTGCGGGTCTCCGCGGCGCTCAGCTGCATCACCGGAACCGCCGTTAAGATCTCCAAGATCCGAGCCGGGCGCAGCTCCCCGGGGCTCAGGTGAGCTAGCACGCTAACGTTAGCCTATTCATGGAAGTTGAGCCATCGGCCAAGTTAACGAGCAGATAACAATAAAAACAATAAAAACAAACCGCCTGTCTGCTTTATATTAACGCTAGTCTGATTCTATAGCTACCTGACATCTGATATGTAAAGTCATAACTGGGATGGTGTGTTTTGATCAACTTAGCCGAATAATGTGTAGCTTCATTGGAAATAACCAGACTCCATTCAACATCTTCCCAAAATAAGAGTTTCTGGTTCATCGGAAACGTAAATAACTTTTAATACATGAAATAATGTGTTCTGGCAATCACCTGGAGCCGCTTCACGATTCGGCGTCCAGCCTCGCGATGCAGCAGCTGTACTTTTGGGGAAATGTTCCAGAAAACTTCATGCACATGCACATCATGTCGCAGGCTTTCTTTCCCAAGCCTGCAGCTGCGCACCACTGCCGTTGTTAATGAAGCGTGTTGATGTGCTAGGAGGACATCAGAGACGCCGATTTAATGACCCGACTCCCAGCACCCCGACAGCATATTATCCACATCTGTCTCACGTGTGGATTTGTCTTAAAGCTCAAAACTTTTGAAAGTTGTGAAGATCCTGAACGGAGTTCGGTTTTCAGTCAAGACTCTTGTTATTTAAAATCAATGGACGTCAGAGTAATAACAACAAAGGAACCTTAAAATGTCCAATATCTACATGGAGTTTGGTCAGCAGTTATATACATGTTATAAATATAGGTGTGTGTGTGTGTGTGTGTGTGTTCAGACCCCAGCACCTGAGCGGCCTGCAGCTGGTCTCAGATCTGTGCGGTGGCAGTCTGCAGGGAGCCTCCATCGGCTCCACCGACATCAGTCTGACTCCAGGGAAGATCCAGGGTGGAGCCCATACAGCAGACCCCCAGACAGCAGGGTGACCCCCCTCTCTCTGTCTCTCTCACTCTCTCTCTCTGCACACAGGGTCCGGGTTAGGGTACCAGGGTCTACAGGATTAGGGTACCAGGGTCCTGGTCTACAGGGTTAGGGTACCAGGGTCTAGATGATTAGGGTACCAGGGTCAGGGTGTACAGGGTTACGATACCAGGGTCTACAGGATTAGGGTACCAGGGTCAGGGTGTACAGGGTTACGGTACCAGGGTCAGGGTCTACAGGATTAGGGTACCAGAGTTACGGTACCAGGGTTAGGGTGTACAGGGTTAGGGTTCCAGGGTCAGGGTCTACAGGATTAGGGTACCAGGGTTAGGGTACCAGGGTCTACAGGATTAGGGTACCTGGGTCAGGGTGTACAGGGTTACGGTACCAGGGTCAGGGTCTACAGGATTAGGGTACCAGGGTCAGGGTCTACAGGATTAGGGTACCAGGGTCAGGGTCTTCAGGATTAGGGAACCAGGGTTAGGGTACCAGGGTCAGGGTCTACAGGATTAGGGAACCAGGGTCAGGGTCTACAGGATTAGGGAACCAGGGTCAGGGTCTACAGGATTAGGGAACCAGGGTTAGGGTACCAGGGTCAGGGTCTACAGGATTAGGGAACCAGGGTTAGGGTACCAGGGTCAGGGTCTACAGGATTAGGGTACCAGGGTTAGGGTACCAGGGTCAGGATCTTCAGGGTTAGGGTACCAGGCCCTTTGCTGCGCGTCATTCACCGTCTCTTTCCCCTTTCATGTCTTCTGCTGTCCTTTCAAAATAAAAGCCCAAAAATAATATAATTAATTCATAATAATATAATCTCTGTGTGTGTCTCTGTCTGTGTGTGTGTGTGTGTGTGTGTGTGTCTCTCTCTGCATGTGTGTGTGTGTGTGTGTGTGTCTCTCTCTCTGCATGTGTGTGTGTGTGTGTGTCTGTCTCTCTTTGTGTGTGTGTGTGTGTCTCTGTGTGTGTGTGTGTGTGTGTGTCAGGAGTGTGTGTCTGCTGCTACAGGTAGCTCTACCGTGCGCTCTGTACGCTGACGGTCCGTCCCAGCTCCGTCTGAAGGGAGGAACCAACGCAGAGATGGCCCCGCAGATAGACTACACCGTCAAGGTCTACACACACACACACACACACACACACACACACACACAGACAGACACACGCAGCAGCTTCACAGATTATTTATTATATTAATAATAATAATAACAAATCATTTTATTACCATTATAATAATGATATAGTGTGTGTGTGTGTGTGTGTGTGTGTGTGTGTGTTTCTGATTCCGATTCTGACCGGCGTGTGTTTCCTTCTTCAGGTGTTTAAACCAATCGTGGAGCGGTTCGGAGTCCATTTTGACTGTGACATCAAAATGAGGTCTGTTTCCTGCTTCCTACTTCCTGTTTCCTGTTTCCTGTCTGCTCCGTTTGGTTCCCGTACTCCGGCTACTCAAAATGTCCCAAAACTTACACTCGTCTGATCATCCGACTCTTTCCCCAAATATTCAGGCTATTATTCTGAAATTATTTTGGATTTATTTTGTTTTTTAAATACTCCCAACTCACTTATTTGACCCCCCCCCCAATATTCCATATTGTTTCTATTTCAAGCGTTACCAAAAATGTGACTTTTATTTTGAAAATACTGGACTTTATTCTAAAATATTCTGACTTTAATTCTGAAATTTCTTTATTTATTTTTTTTAATTACAAAAAAATCCATCTTGTTTTCCTGAAAAAAAAAAATATATATATATTTATTTATATTAACAATACTTTTATACTGTTTCCTAAATCTAGATTATTTAGATTTTGAAAACAAATTTTATTTTGAAAATATTGGACTTTATTTCAAACTATGTCGGGACTTTTTTCCTAAATATTCTGACTTTTGTTTTGAAAATTTTTTTTAGAAGTCCCAAAAAAATCATCTTGTTTCCTGAAACTATTGTTTTTATTCAAAATTAACAAAAGTATTATTCTGTTTCCTAAAGATCTAGATTTTTAAAACAAATTTGACTTTTATTTTGAAAATATTGAAGCTTCTTTCTAAAATATGTTAAGACCTTTTTCCTAAGTATCCTGTCTTTTATTGTTAAAATATTGGCCTGTATCCTGTAATGTGTTGGGGCTTTTCGTGTGTTTCAGGGGTTACTACCCTAAGGGCGGGGGGGAGGTGACGGTGACGGTGAACCCGGTCAAAGAGCTGCAGCCCGTCGTCATGACGCAGAGAGGAAACATCACCAAGATCTACGGCCGCGCCTTCGTCGCCGGCGTGCTGCCGTACAAGGTAAGGCTGCCACAGACAGGAAGTGATGTCATTACATGGCACACATGTCTTTCTTTCTGTGAAACCAAATTAAATCTTTAGAGTCTTTAGTTTAACATGAAACACCATCACCAACCCCACCAGACTCCATGTAAATGATCACTACTTTTAGCATGTATAGAGCAGCATATCTCTACCAGACTCCATGTAAATAATCACTACTTTTAGCATGTATAGAGCAGCATATCTCCACCAGACTCCATGTAAATAATCACTACTTTTAGCATGTATAGAGCAGCATATCTCCACCAGACTCCATGTAAATAATCACTACTTTTAGCATGTATAGAGCAGCATATCTCCACCAGACTCCATGTAAATAATCACTACTTTTAGTGTGTATAGAGCAGCATATCTCCACCAGACTCCATGTAAATAATCACTACTTTTAGCGTGTATAGAGCAGCATATCTCCACCCGACTCCATGTAAATAATCACTACTTTTAGCATGTATATAGCAGCATATCTCCACCAGACTCCATGTAAATAATCACTACTTTTAGCGTGTATAGAGCAGCATATCTCCACCAGACTCCATGTAAATAATCACTACTTTTAGCGTGTATAGAGCAGCATATCTCCACCCGACTCCATGTAAATAATCACTACTTTTAGCATGTATATAGCAGCATATCTCCACCAGACTCCATGTAAATAATCACTACTTTTAGCGTGTATAGAGCAGCATATCTCCACCAGACTCCATGTAAATAATCACTACTTTTAGTGTGTATAGAGCAGCATATCTCCACCAGACTCCATGTAAATAATCACTACTTTTAGCGTGTATAGAGCAGCATATCTCCACCAGACTCCATGTAAATAATCACTACTTTTAGTGTGTATAGAGCAGCATATCTCCACCAGACTCCATGTAAATAATCACTACTTTTAGCATGTATAGAGCAGCATATCTCCACATGTAAATGGGTGAATTAAGAGTTTATTCCAACCAGACCAGAGTGGTGATTGGTGGAACAGTGGACAGATGAACCAAGACGGCTTTTGGTAGTTTTATTTAGTTTCTGTCCACTTTGAATGAAGTGTGTTTTACGATGATAAAAGTAGTGATTATTTACATGGAGTCTGGTGGGTTTGGTGATCCCATAATGTTGTCAGACACTGAAGTGTGTGTGTGTGTGTGTGTGTGTGTGTGTGTGTGTGTGTGTGTGTGAGTTGGCTAAAGACATGTCGGCGGCTGCTGTTCGAACCATCAGGAAGGAAATCAAAGAGCTGTACATCAACATCTCGCCGCTGCAGGAGAAAGAAAACGCCTGCGGGAGCGGAAACGGCATCATGTAAGCCCCCCCCACACACACACACACACACACACACATCACTGCTGCGTTAACTGTCAAAGAGCAAGATGGGAAATAACATGCTCAAATGAATAAATACATGTTGTGGGTAGATGTAGCCGTGAGCGGGTTATAAAAAACATCCTCTGGTTCCTCGACTGGATGTTGGTTCTGTGACCGTGGCTTCCCATTGGTTGTGGTCAGCTTCAGCTCTCTGATTGGTCCTCTCTGTTTCAGAATCATCGCGGAGTCGTCGACAGGTTGTGTGTTTGCAGGTTCAGCTCTGGGGAAGAAAGGTCAGTTTAACCCTTAAATGTCTGCGTTTCTACATTGAGTGTGTTTCCAAACAGGCTGCCTGTGCTGTGGTGATTGACAGCACAAGCAGCCTATCAGAGGGCTGGGTCTCCACAGGCAGCCAATCAGAGGGCTGGGTCTCCACAGGCAGCCAATCAGAAGACAGCGTCTCCGCCGTGTTTCCAGCTGCGTGCTGTAGTCTCGTCCTTGCTAATATTATTATATATTATATTTAAAGTGAAACCAGTGTGTGTGTGTGTGTGTGTGTACACTGTGTTCTTTATGGGTTTACTGGCGCTCTCTGCTGATTGGCTAACATCTCTGACCCGCCCACTGAATGTCCACATCATTCAGAGGACACGTGTGTTTGAGATTAAACATGCTGCTGAACCCAGATGTCTCTCTCTCTGTCTCTCTGTCTTACGTGTGTGTGTGTGTGTGTGTGTGTGTGTGTGTCTCTCAGGTGTGTATGCAGATAAAATCGGTGTAGAAGCTGCTGAGATGCTGCTGAGAAACATCCGACACAACGGCTGTGTGGACGAGTTCCTGCAGGATCAGGTGAGACACACACACACACACACACACACACACACACACACACTGAGACACACACGCGTACATACACACACATATACATATTAAGGCTGTAATAAACCAAAGAAAGTCTTGGGCAACTAAAGTCGTGAAAATTTCGACTAAAGATTGACTGGGGGGGGGGGGTGGTGCTAGATTAATTAACTGTCCTGTCCTGCAGTACTTGTCCTTGTAGGCTATTTGCAGTATATTAAATAGTTTTGGACCTAATTTTTCAGTGAGATGACTCGTCTGTCGGCTCTGACAGCGCTGCATCAGCGCTCCGTGTGAGGACGTGCACAGAGCGCTGCATCAGCGCTCCGTGCACGTCCTCGCTGAGACACGACTAGACAGCAATGGACCTCATATCCTGAGACATAAAGTCCACAATTCCTTTTTGGATGATAGAGGCTTAACATCCAGCGGGGTGTGGGGGGGTCTGGGGGGGTCCGGGGGGGTCTCGGGAACGCTACCGTGGTTGCGGGTGGGTGTGCCGGTAGTTATAAAACGATTATTAGACTATGAAATATGCCGACTCTGATATGTTCATACAGCCTACTCCAAACAGACAGGGCAACCTAACGCAGACATATATATATACACAGACATATGCGTGTATGCAGTACTTCCTGTGTGCTACTGCGTGTATGCAGTACTTCCTGTTGACGTTACTGCGTGTATGAAGTACTTCCTGTTGGTGTTACTGGCTGTATGCAGTACTTCCTGTGTGTTACTGCGTGTATGAAGTACTTTCTGCTCTTCCAGCTCATCGTCTTCATGGCGCTGGCGAAGGGAACGTCTCGGATTCGAACCGGCGCCGTGACGCTGCACACACAGACGGCCATTGCTATAGCAACGCAGCTCACACAGGTATACTATATACTACTATACTACTATACTTCCTGTATATACTTATATACTTATACACATCAACATGGCTGAGCAGCTGACGCAGGTCAGGACACTCACTACTATACTTATGTACTTATATATTTATATACTTATGTACTACTATACTTATATACTGTGTGTGTATATACTTATATACTTACAGTATATACTTACATGTGTGTATTTTGGTCTACATGGAAATCAGGAGTATTTAACAGGATTCCAGTGCTGGTACTCCCACACACATACTTCATGTCCTTATGAGAAGAGTACTCATACTGTACTTAGTTATGAAGTATTCATGTTCCTGGTTATGAGTAGAGTACTCATACTGTACTTGGTTATGAAGTATTCATGTTCCTGTGTGTTTCAGGCCAAGTTCTCGATAACGAAGGTTGAAGACGAGCTGAGCAGCGAAGAGTCCTTCATCATCGAGTGTGAAGGATCAGGAGCAGCTAACACACACTTGTAGACACACACACACCTGTAGACACACACACACACCTGTAGACACACACACACACCTGTAGACACACACACACACACACACACACACACACACACACACCTGTAGACTAGAGGATGGATACCCGACCCGAGCCCGACGGGACCCGACGGTACCCGACGGGTCGGGCCGGGTTCGGACAGATTTTTAGAAAGGATGCTCGGGTTCGGGTCGGGCTCGGTCACATCAGCGCGATAAGGCATTGAACATTTTGAATTTAAAACAGCTTAAAATAAATGTCAAATATTACCCTAACATCCGTCTTCCTGTGTGCTGTGACAAGACGTGCGTATTAAGCTCCATGTGGCAGCGCAACGATGGAAGATGTTAAAAAGAAGTTGGCCGCAGGAGATTTTAAAACTATTGAAAACGAAGGAAAGTCAGCTGTGCATTGATGCTCATCTGTTGACATTTCCCAATGCCTTCCTACCATTGCTTAATAAAAGCGGCTTTCACACAAACAAACGTACATGTGTCATTAAACAAATGCGATTTTAACTGTCGGGCTCGGGTCGGGCTCGGACAGAAATATCTTAATGCCTGTCGGGCTCGGGTCGGGTTCGGTTACTGCTCTGTCGGACGCGGGCCGGGCTCGGACAGAAAAATCCGGCCCGATCCACACTCTACTGTAGACACACACACACACACACCTGTAGACACACACACACACACACACACACACACACACCTGTAGACACACACACACACACACCTGTAGACAGACACACACACCTGTAGACACACACACACACACCCACCTGTAGACAGACACACACACACACACCCACCTGTAGACACACACACACACACCCACCTGTAGACAGACACACACACACACCCCCACCTGTAGACAGACACACACACACACCTGTAGACAGACACACACACACACACACACACACACACACACACACCTGTAGACACAGACACACACACACACACACACACCTGTAGTCACACACACACACACACACACACACACCTATAGACACACACACACACACACCTGTAGACACACACACACACACCTGTAGACACACACACACACACACACACACAAACACACACATGCACTGACACACACACGCACTGACACACACTCACACACACACACGTGCACTCTCTCTGTAGCTGCTCCCCTCTCAGTCAGGTTTCTGTCTCAGGGCGTTTCATTGAAACTAATAAATTAATAAATCAATTAAACAATCTCACTGTTTGTTTTCACACTCGTCAGCGATGATGATGAAGGTGGTGATGATGAAAGTGGTGATGATGAAGATGGTGATGATGATGATGATGATGATGATGATGAAGGTGGTGATGATGATGAACTGATCTCAGAGATTATCCAGACTTTCTGTTCCTTTATCTTCTGACTAAGGCTGCAAACATATCAATAAATAATAATAATAAATAAATGTGATAATAATAATAAATAAATGGGATAACGTTGAATATGTCGATACCGATATTGCTTTTGATAGAGCAGAGTTGAACTCTGGGTAATGTAGTTTGTTGCTGCTGAGATGGATCATGGTCTCGTCTGGTTTCCGTGACATGACCGTGAGAGAGGGGGGGGGGTACAGTGAGTACAACAGGAAGTCAGATACCCGAGCCGGCTGTAAACTCAACACCGCGTCCCCTCTGGATCCTGGAGGAACCTGACCCGGGTCACTTGACACCGCCTCGGCTTGGCCCGCACACCACCTCGCAGTCTGCTCTCAGCCTCGCAGCATGGCGGGTGCTGGGGCCTGGAGGACGCAGCCAGACGGCCCCCGGATCCCGCAACCTGGACCTGGGCCTGGACCTGGACCTGGGCCCACCGGACCAGACCGTGTGTGGATCTCTCTGATTGCAGGTGAGCTAGCTCTGGGATTGCGTTTGTGTCATTAAATTCAAACAAAACTTCTTAAAGGGGTAACTTGTTTCTCCACTCTGGACTCACAATCTCTGGAACTGGTCCAGTATTAAAGGAGAAACAAGCTGTAATGTTACCCTACAGGACAGATGTTCAGCATCAGGTAGAAACAAGCTGTAATGTAACCCTACAGGACAGATGTTCAGCATCAGCTAGTGTCCACTAAAGGTTCTGTTATTGTTGCTGACAGACTCCGACTCAGGTTCTATACACACTAAAAGTAGTGATTATTTACATGGAGTCTGGTGGAGATATGCTGCTCTATACACACTCAAAGTAGTGATTATTTACATGGAGTCTGGTGGAGATATGCTGCTCTATACACACTAAAAGTAGTGATTATTTACATGGAGTCTGGTGGAGATATGCTGCTCTATACACGCTAAAAGTAGTGATTATTTACATGGAGTCTGGTGGAGATATGCTGCTCTATACACGCTAAAAGTAGTGATTATTTACATGGAGTCTGGTGGAGATATGCTGCTCTATACACGCTAAAAGTAGTGATTATTTACATGGAGTCTGGTGGAGATATGCTGCTCTATACACACTAAAAGTAGTGATTATTTACATGGAGTCTGGTGGAGATATGCTGCTCTATACATGCTAAAAGTAGTGATTATTTACATGGAGTCTGGTGGAGATATGCTGCTCTATACATGCTAAAAGTAGTGATTATTTACATGGAGTCTGGTGGAGATATGCTGCTCTATACATGCTAAAAGTAGTGATTATTTACATGGAGTCTGGTGGAGATATGCTGCTCTATACACGCTAAAAGTAGTGATTATTTACATGGAGTCTGGTGGAGATATGCTGCTCTATACACGCTAAAAGTAGTGATTATTTACATGGAGTCTGGTGGAGATATGCTGCTCTATACACGCTAAAAGTAGTGATTATTTACATGGAGTCTGGTGGAGATATGCTGCTCTATACACGCTAAAAGTAGTGATTATTTACATGGAGTCTGGTGGAGATATGCTGCTCTATACACGCTAAAAGTAGTGATTATTTACATGGAGTCTGGTGGAGATATGCTGCTCTATACACGCTAAAAGTAGTGATTATTTACATGGAGTCTGGTGGAGATATGCTGCTCTATACACGCTAAAAGTAGTGATTATTTACATGGAGTCTGGTGGAGATATGCTGCTCTATACACGCTAAAAGTAGTGATTATTTACATGGAGTCTGGTGGTGTTTAGTGATGGTTTCTTTGAAACTTGATACGATTTGTTTGAATTTAATGGCACAAATCTAATTTCATATTTAGCCAATCAGGTGAGGCTATTTCCTCTTTTTCTGGATGTTGTATCTGTAAATAATCTTGTGTTTTAATAAAGTACAAAATCTACAAAACTTTAGTTCATTATTAAATTGTTTAAAAAAACAACAACTATTAAAGAATTAAAAAAATAAATTTTAATATTTGAGTAAATAAACTATAATGTACACATAAAGTGTGTATACGATACATATACTGTATAGGACACAAAAAGAAAAGTTGACATATTATTTAATAAAAAGAGGACAATAATCTGTTTAACTCCAAAAAAAAGCGACTAAAGATATTTAAATCCTCAAAGATGACATCGTTATTAATCTGGTGTGTAGAGAGAAATCCAGATGTGTGAAAAAGTGACAAAAACGTCAAAAAAGGGTCAGAAATCTGGTGGAAAACGTTTATCCGGAGACTATTTTCTCTTCGGGACGACGGTGTGATTCCCAGCGGACCCTGAAGGCAGCATTACTCCGTTCTGCTCGGTGATTGGCTGCGGGCGGTGGGGGAGCGGCTCCTGTTGCTATGGTTACGAGTCTTAAGGAAGGGATTTGTTGAATCAGAGTTTCGGAGCTGTTTTGGTAACATGCTAACATGCTAACGTGCTAACCAACCGGGAATGATTACGGGTGAAAAAACGGAAACGGTAAAGAAAAAGGAAGAGAACCAATCCCCCAGTGAGCGAACAACGGCCGTACAGCCTGTTGGGAAACTGAGGAGAAAGTTTGTCAACTTTTGTGACCAGTTGAGCGGGTGACCTGTTGCCTCCACTAGCTCCGCTGCTAGCATGCTAACGGCTAAAAGGGCTAGTGGCAGTTTGAAAAGTTTGCCAAGCTAGAGACTCCGGGGATTAGATGGAGCCATAGGGACGCCGGGGTTTAGACGGAGCCATAGCGACGCCGGGGATTAGACGGAGCCATAGGGGTGCCGGGGATTAGACGGAGCCATAGGGACGCCGGGGTTTAGACGGAGCCATTGGGACGCCGGGTTTTAGACGGAGCCATTGGGACGCCGGGGTTTAGACGGAGCCATTGGGACGCCGGGGTTTAGATGGAGCCATGACGATGGAAGGAGTGAAACACTCCCCGGTTCTGTCCGCTCTGTTCGGGATGACCGACGACTCCGAGCCGCTGGGAGCCGCGCAGTTAATTAAAGGTAAATATACTTAAATATACTGTTAATTAAAGGTAAATATACTTAAATATACAGTTAATCAAGGTAAATATACTTAAATATACTGATAAGTAAAGGTAAAAACATTAAAGGTAAATATTCCAAAATGCACCACAGACACACATTCCTGCCTGTGGCCCACACACACACACACACACACACAGAGTTAGTGAGGTTGAAACTGTACAATCTTATCTGTTTTGTGCAACACTTTGCTGCTACATTACTATTATTGTTATTTTATTAATATAATAGGTGTGTGTGTGTGTGTGTGTGTGTCTGTGTGTGTGTGTGTGTGTGTCTGTGTGTGTGTGTGTGTCTGTGTGTGTCTCGGGGTGTGTGTGTGTGTATGTGTGTCTCGGGGTGTGTGTGTGTGTGTATGTGTGTCTCGGGGTGTGTGTGTGTGTGTGTGTGTGTCGGGGTGTGTGTGTGTGTCGGGGTGTGTGTGTGTGTGTGTGTGTGTCGGGGTGTGTGTATGTGTCGGGGTGTGTGTGTGTGTCGGGGTGTGTGTGTCTCGGGGTGTGTGTGTGTGTGTCGGGGTGTGTGTGTGTGTCGGGGTGTGTGTGTGTGTGTGTCGGGGTGTGTGTGTGTGTGTGTCGGGGTGTGTGTGTGTGTCGGGGTGTGTGTGTCTCGGGGTGTGTGTGTGTGTGTCGGGGTGTGTGTGTGTGTCGGGGTGTGTGTGTGTGTGTGTGTGTTTCCTCCACAGAGCGTCTCTACTTCGCTACGTTGCATAGTAAACCTAAAAGTACGACCAACACCCACTACTTCTGCACCGACGACGAGTTCATCTACGAGAAGTAAGTCCAGGATCTGGCTCAGGGAAACCAGGATCTGTAGGATCTGGCTCAGGGAAAACCAGTATGATCTGGCTCAGGGAAAACCTTCAGGGAAAACCAGTATCTGTAGGATCTGGTTCACAGAAAACCAGTATCTGTAGGATCTGGCTCAGGGAAAACCAGTATCTGTAGGATCTGGCTCAGGGAAAACCAGGATCTGTAGGATCTGGCTCAGGGAAAACCAGTATCTGTAGGATCTGGTTCACAGAAAACCAGTATCTGTAGGATCTGGCTCAGGGAAAACCAGTATCTGTAGGATCTGGCTCAGGGAAAACCAGGATCTGTAGGATCTGGCTCAGAGAAAACCAGTACAGTTGTGCTCATAAGTTTACATACCCATAATAAAATTGGCTAAAAAGAGGAATAAAACAATCATCTTTTGGAAATTGATCTTAATGCTTTAATTAAACAATTATGTAAAATCCAACCTTTAAGGACACCAGTTTTCTTTGTGGATAAATAATGTATTGTGAATAAATAAATATTCTTCCTTAAAATACAGGGGGCATAAGTATACATACCCCTATGTTAAATTCCCATAGAGGCAGGCAGATTTTTATTATTAAAGGCCAGTCATTTCATGGAACAGGATACTATGCATCCTGATAAAATTCCCTTGGCCTTTGGAATTAAAATAACCCCATATCATCATATACACTTCACCATACATAGAGATTGGCATGGGATACTTTCCATAAAATCATCTCTCAATGCAAATCAAACCGACTATTAGTCTAACTGAAATAGAACCATGCCAATCTCTAGCTATGGTGAAGTGTATATGATGATATGGGGCTATTTTAATTCCAAAGGCCAAGGGAATTTTATCAGGATGCATAGTATCCTGTTCCATGAAATGACTGGCCTTTAATAATAAAAATCTGCCTGCCTCTATGGGAATTTAACATAGGGGTATGTATACTTATGCCCCCTGTATTTTAAGGAAGAATATTTATTTATTCACAATACATTATTTATCCACAAAGAAAACTGGTGTCCTTAAAGGTTGGATATTACATAATTGTTTAATTAAAGCATTAAGATCAATTTCCAAAAGATGATTTTTTATTCCTCTTTTTAGCCAATTTTATTATGGGTATGTAAACTTATGAGCACAACTGTATCTGTAGAAACTGGCTCAGGGAAAACCAGTATTTGTAGGATCTGGTTCAGAGAAAACCAGTATCTGTAGGATCTGGGGCTTGGAGGTCTGACTGATGTAAAATATCCGGCTCTCGTAGATGTTTGTGATTGGTCGTGATGTGCAAGCCCCGCCTTTTATGTGAATTGGGAACCCTGGTTGGTTGAACTAGTTGTTGATGCAGCTGATGCAGGGAACTGAGATACATCCTGGACTAACTGTGTGTGTGTGTCTGTGTGTGTGTCTCTGTGTGTGTCTCTGTGTGTGTGTGTGTGTGTGTGTGTGTGTGTGTGTGTGTGTGTGTGTGTGTAGTTTCTATGCAGACTTCGGTCCTCTGAACCTGGCCATGTTGTACCGATACTGCTGCAAACTGAACAAGAAGCTGAAGGTGAGTTACTGACTCTCCCCTGACAAGAATGTCCACAATGCACCTGGGCCACGCCACACACACACACACACAAACACACACACACACACACACAGCCCTCACACACACACACACACACACACACACACCCAGCTGGTTCACCCTGTCATTGGGTCTCAGTATAAATTGTTTAAATAGCGTTGAGCTTTAAATCTTTATCTTGTTATTGTTATTTTACTGTTGCCATGGTGATCGCATTCCTCTGGTCGTCTGTTGACGTTTGTCATGACGACCGGCCGGCCGGTCTGGATTCACACCCTGTGATCAGCCTCTCCCCGGCCTCCTGAAACACAAAGCATCATGGGACATGTGTATGTACAGGGGGGTTGTAAAGTTTGCCCCCCCCAGGTAAAATGTGTATTAATGTCATGAAGACGAAAAATATCCAAAAGGATCAAATGTCAGATTAGACATTCATGTAATATTAATAATATTTCACCATTTAGACTTTCAACATAACAGAGAACGTCTTGGGTTACGTATGTAACCCTTGTTCCCCGAGATAGGGGAACGAGACACTGTCGGTTACGACACTATGGGAACGCCTTTAGGCATGACAGGGCTGAATGCGAATGAAAACTACTCCAATCCTATTGGTCCTAGTGAGAACGGTAGCATGTGACGGCATAACCGTAGGGGCATATAAGCACACACCGACACATAGCTCATTAGCTCTTTCTATGAAGCAAGGCACTCCAGGCGGTGCAAGGGGCAGCGAAACGACGCAGTGTCTCGTTCCCCTATCTCGGGGAACAAGGGTTACATACGTAACCCGAGACGTTCCCCTTCGAGGGGAACTCGAACTGCGTCGGTTACGACACTATGGGAACGAGATACCCACTAACCCGCGCCGAAACCCCGCCTGCCCTAGCGTGCAAGCAACCTGTGGGCACGACTAGGAGGAGAGCACCCGGGTGCCGGGTGCGGAGGGAAGGTCCAGACTATAGAATCTGAAGAAGGTGTGAGGAGTGGCCCAGCCAGCCGCATCACAAACCCCCTGGAGAGACGCTCCCAAGAGGAGAGCCTTAGAGGCCGCCAAGCCTCTCGTGGAGTGAGCCCGTACAGCCATAGGTGAAGGCAAACCGCGCACCTGATAGGCCAGGGAGATAGTCTGAACAATCCAGTTGCTGATAGAATGTCTGGAAGCAAAGAGCCCTGCCTTGGGGGACCCGAAACACACCAGCAACTGGTCTGACTTCCACCACCGGGAGGACCTCAGAGTGAAGACACTCAGTGTTCACACAGGGCAGAGCAAACGGAGCCTCCCGTCCTCCGCCGTCACATGAAGTGGAGGATGAAACGCCTGCAGTACCATGGGCCCTATAACAGTGGACTGCACCTCGGGAATGAAGCCCGGAACGGGGTGCAGGATGGCCCTCACGTCACCCGTGACTTTATTTATTTGAAATAGCGTTTGGCTCAGGGGAGCCGCACTGATGAATGTTGTACTCTATTTTCTTGGTATTTGTTATTTACTGTGTCTTCTATTGTATCTGTTTTTACTGTGAAGTACTTTGGTAGGCCTCGGCCTTGGAAATGTGCTATACAAATAAATTTGACATTGACATTGACATTGACCCGGGGCAAACTCCAGGCACCGGGGAGTAACCGAAGAGCTTGGAGGTCCCCCACCCTCCTCAGAGAGGTGATAGCAAGGAGGAAGGCCATCTTCAGGGTCAGGTACTTGGCCTCAGCCGACTCCACGGGCTCGAAGGGGGCCTCAGCCAAAGCACGAGAACCACTGCCAGATCCCAAGTTGGAATCCTAGGGCGAGCCGCAGGTCCCATCCTCCGGGTCCCACGGAGAAACCGTATGACCAGGGGAAGCCTCCCCATAGACCCATCCCTTGAAGGGGCGTGGAAAGCTGAGATGGCAGCCACGTAAACCTTGAGGGTGGATGGGGAAAGGCCCGCAGAGAAGCGGTCCTGCAGAAACTCCAGCACCTGAACCACCGGGCAAGTATCTGGGTCCACCATGCGTCCTCTGCACCAAGCAGAGAAGACGTTCCACTTCAGGCCATACATCCTCCGTGTAGACGGGGCCCTGGAGCCGAGGAGAGTCTCGACTGCTCCTGCCGTCAGGCCCTCCTCTAGGGACTGCGCCCCCTCAGGGGCCAGACCCACAGCTGCCACAGGGCGGGGCAAGGGTGAAGAATCCGGCCTCCTGCCTGGGACAGCAGGTCCCTCCCCAGAGGGACTTGCCATGGCGGATACCCTCTCGACGGACTTACTCCAGGATCCCCGGGAGCAGAGCGACTGGGGGAAAAAGTGGGGCCGGGGGCGTCAGGGAGAACCGTAGAGGACAGTGCGTAGTCTCCTGAGACGCAACAAAGCCACGTCTAGAGGTCCAAACCTTCCGCACAAGGACTCCACCACCTGGGGGTGGAGCCGCCATTCCCCGGGCCTCAGCCCCTGTCTCGACAGCAGGTCCGCACCCTGATTCTGAAGCCCAGGGAGAACACCGCCCTGAGAGAGAGCAGTCTCCGCAGGGACCACAGGAGGATCCGATGCGCCAGTCTGCAGAGAGGGCGCAAGCGCAGACCCCCCTGATGATTCAGATAGGCCACCACAGCCGTATTGTCGGACCTGACAAGCACGTGGTGACCCAGGAGTGCAGGCAGGAAGCTCCTCAGAGCCCGGAACACGGCCAGCATCTCGAGGCAATTGATGTGCCACGACGAGTGATGGTCCTGCCAAACACCCCTCGCAGAGCGGTCGTCCATGACCGCGCCCCACCCGGTGAGGGAAGCGTTTGTTGAAACAATTACATGGCGACAGGGCGCCCCCATCGCGGGTCCTTGGGACAGGAACCAAGGCTTCTTCCACACTGATAGGGCACGAAGACATTTGTGCGTAACCCATATCAGGCGGAACGGGTTTCCCTTCGGGGAGAACCCCTTGGATTTCAGCCACCACTGCAGGGCCCTCATGTGCAGAAGACCAGAAGGCATCATGCTGGAAGCCGCCGCCATGAGGCCCAACACCCTTCGGAAGTGTTCCACTGTGATGGCGCGGCCCAGCCTCACACTCCACAAGGGCCAGAATGGACTCGACACGAGCCGGAGACGGATGTGCCAGCATCGTCAACAAGTCCCACACCACAGCAGGTGAGAACACAGTCCTTTGGGCGGGTGCCAGCACACTTTTCACCTCGTTGAGCCTCAGCCCCAACAAAGAAGACGAGCGAGGACGACATCTCGATGCCGAACCGCCATCCCCCGAGACTGAGCCAGGATGAGCCAGTGGTCGATGTAATACAGGACCCGGATGCCCTGGAGCCACAAAGGGGCCAGTGCCGCATCCATACACTTGGTGAAAGTGCGAGGGGAGAGTGCTAGGCCAAAGGGAAGGACGAACGGAGACGCGAAAGCACGCGTCCCTCAGATCTATGGTGGCAATCCAGTCCTTGGACTGGATGTGACACACGAGGGCGGGGATGGTGAGCATCCAGAACCTGTATCTCCTCAGAGACCGGTTCAGAACCCGCAGATCCAGGATAGGGCGCAGGCCCCCGTCCGTCTCGGGAACGACGAAGCACCGGTTGTAGGAACCGGACCCACTGGCCAGCGGGGGAACGAGCACCTCGGCCCCCTTCTCCAGCAGCGAGCGCACTACTTGTCCCAGCACCAGGCCCTGGCCTGGGAACACCATATTCCGGACCACCCCAATGAAGCCGGGGGGGGCGGACCCGGAACTGCAGCCTGTACCCTCCAACAACGGTGCACAGAACCCACGTGGAAATGTTCACCAAGCTCCGCCAAGCCTCTGCGAAATCCGCCAGCTCTCGGACGAACCCCTGAAGCGGGCCGCCAGGAAAACCCGCCGAAGATCCGCAGTCCGGGAGCATAACCTCCGGCCCACTGCCACCCCTCGGGGCAGGCAGAGCGGAGAAGGTCCAGCGACAGCCAGCGCGTCCCGAGCGCCACGGCGGCGGGACAACAGCGCTAGCGGCCGTCCTGGAGGGGACCTCAGTCGGCCTCCGGGGGCAAAACACACAGCCTGATGGCCTTGCCCCGCTGTGACTGGACGACGGCTCTCAGGCCCGACCTGCCGGGGAGGGGAGCGCGGGAGAGTTGGCCTGCGTCCCAAGCCGCTCGTGGGGGACCACAAGAAGCCACACGCCGCCCCTGGCTCCGCCGGTGGGAGCCGGTACTGCGCAGCTCCGTCATCTACTCCTCAGAGGTGCTCCCACTCTGGTCCATCTCCAGCAGCAAGTCCGCCTGGCAGGCTCGAAAAACCGCCATGGTGTGCAGGCTCTCTCCAGTCTGGCCCGCCGCCAGACAAGCTGTACCCACCAGCGTGGAAGTCATCCGACACGGGCCAGCCGGCAGAAAGATGACGTCAGCTGAGGAGAGAGGTAACCCGCCAGAGCGGCCTCAACCCGTGGCATCGTCCCCGTAGCCGCGGTCCCTGATCCCCAACACATTGCTATACTCCAGCAGCTGGGGAGTAGAAAGCCAGGCGGAGAAAGGCTTATACCAAGACTTACACAAATCATTGTGCAAGTCCGGAAAAAATGGCAAGGATCGGCGCGGGGGCGCCGAGCGGCTCCGCAGGAAGCGATCATCCAGTCTGCCACTGGTGTTAAGCTCCTTGACAGCCAGTGACTAATCCAGACCGAGCTTAGCCACAGCTCGCGTCACCACTTCCATCAGCTCATCGTAAGCCGGCGCTCTTCTGATGACGTCGGCCCGACACCCGGAAGTCCCCTCCCACCTCCCCGATGCAAAGCACGCTGAGCTCCTCAGAGCCAGAGTAGGATTGGAGTAGTTTTCATTCGCATTCAGCCCTGTCATGCCTAAAGGCGTTCCCATAGTGTTGTAACCGACGCAGTTCGAGTTCCCCTCGAAGGGGAACTACAAATATGGCGTCTGCAGAAGTTTGGCCCCCTGCAGAGTTTCTAGCATGCCCCCCCTTGCAGAGTTTCTAGCATGCCCCCCCTGCAGAGTGTCTAGCATGCCCCCCCCTGCAGAGTTTCTAGCATGCCCCCCCCTGCAGAGTTTCTAGCATGATCCTAAACACACCTCAAAATCCAGCTGGACTACATCAAGAGGTGTAAACTGCAGGTTTGGCCATGGCCTTCACAATCTCCTGACCTCAACATAGTGTAAGCCTATGGTAGACCTTAAAGGAGCAGCGCGTGACCCGCAAGCTGTTGTTGACGGAGTCTGATCCTGGCATTAAGTCAAGCAGAGTCAAGATGGCGCTGAGATGTTTGGCTGGCCGTCTGTCACTCCATTCGACTTTTGTTTTATATCTATTATTACTTTTCTTACGTTGCCAAGGCGTATTATCGCTTTTTACCTATGATCGCCAAGCGCTGCTTGAGATTGGAGTCTTCTGCAATCAGTTTAAACTTGATCTACTGACAAGCTCACCTCCACCTCCATGCCTCGAGGAAATTCCGGCCTTCCTGAGGCGCCCGCCTCTCTACCATGTTTCCAAGAGACGGTGCAGAAGACGTGGTAAACGCGGAGGTGTCCGGGTAAGGTTGAAGGCCATTCTGGGGACTACTCGTGTGCTTGGTTGCTGGACGGAGCTGTATCTATTGGATGACGCTGTTCTGCACTCGGGGATGTACGGAGTCCGTCACCGATGGATCCGGCCGGTGTTCCCTGGCGCCGGAGGCTTAGGCGACGTCGGCCGCTCGGTGGACTCTGATCGGCTGGTGTTTTCCTCTGCCACCTGGCGTGTGCCGACTAGGAGAAGAGGTGTGGATCGTCGGAACCTTCGCTCCCTGAAGCATGTCCGGCCCGTATCTGACACTCTTATTTTAAATCTGGCTCTGCTGAATGTGAGATCTGTCACAAACAAAACGTTTTTATTGAACGATCTCTTTATTGCACGTAGTTTGGATTTTATGTTTCTGACGGAAACCTGGCTCAGTGAAGGTGATCTTGCTCCTTTATCGGAACTTCTTCCCCCAGGATGCAAATACTTTAACTCCCCTCGCATTACCGGTAAAGGTGGAGGACTGGCATCCATTTTTAAATCTACTTTTTGCTGTCAACAATCTTCAGCTGCAGGCTACTCCAGCTTTGAGCTGCAACTCTTTGAGGTAAAGCTTTCGGAATCTTTCCTCTGTGCGGTGATCTATCGGCCACCAAAATTCAACAAAGACTTTGTTCGGGACTTTGCTGACTTTGTATCGGGTGTCACTCTTAAATATGACCACTTTTTGATTGTTGGCGATTTTAATATACATGTGTGTTGTGAGAACAGACCTCTGGTCAAAGACTTTATGAATGTAATTGACTCTTTTAACCTTATGCAGTCTGTTCAGGAACCCACGCATGAAAAGGGTCATATTTTGGATCTTGTGCTGTCATATGGGCTGGACATACAGATAACTGAGATCGGCCACACATGTTTATCTGACCATTTACCTGTTTTATTTTCCATCTCTGTGCCTGCTCCCTCTCTCGGCGCAGCTCCTCTGCGCCGTTTTCGTGTTCTTAATTCTGGAACTCCACAGTTGTTTTGTGCTATGTTTAAAGACTCTTTTTTATATTCTCTGGATGATCTTAATGACCGCAGTGTGGATGAATGCATAGCAATGTTTGATTCTCTCTGTACTAAGATTTTAGATTCGATTGCACCCATGTCTTTAAAGCGCACAAAGCCACAGAAGGAGCCCTGGCTGAATGAGTCCACTCGTACACTCAGGCGCACATGTAGACAGGCGGAGCGAAAATGGAAAAAGGACAATCTTCAAATTTCTAGGGAGCTCCTTCAGGACAGTCTTATTAACTATCAGCAGGCTGTAAAAACTGCAAAAACTGATTATTTCTCCTCACTTGTGTCAAAAAATGCTCATAAGCCTCAGGTTCTTTTTAATGTATTTGATTCGCTGGTGAACCCTGGTGATGCTGTCTGTATGGAGCCTTCTTCTAGCTTGTGTGAGGCTTTTCTGCAGTTTTTTACGGATAAGATCTCTGCTATTAGAATCCCACTCTCTCGGTCTGCTCAGGTCCCTTCAGCTCCTATAGCAAGCACAGCTGTCTTTGACAGCTTTGAACCGGTCACTCTTACTGAACTGAATGAGATAGTTGCACATCTACGCCCTGCTAACTGTCAAACAGATTGTATTCCATCATCTCTGTTTAAGGAGGTATTCTGTTCAGTGGAGTCTTTTATTTTGAAATTTATTAATTTGTGTCTTAGTTCTGGCTGTGTTCCATCTTCCTTTAAACATGCCATAGTTCAGCCTCTTCTGAAGAAGAAGAACTTAGACCCTATGGATTTGTCTAATTTTAGACCCATTTCTAAGCTCCCTTTTATTTCAAAGGTTTTAGAAAGATCTGTGTTAATTCAGATCCAAGAATTTCTGAAAACAGTTGATGTTTGTGAACAGTTTCAGTCAGGTTTTAGGTCTCGTCACAGTACGGAGACTGCTCTATTAAAAGTTTTTAATGATCTGTTCGTACATCTTGATGCTGGCAATTGTGCCATTTTAATTCTGCTTGATTTGACTGCAGCCTTCGACACAGTTGATCATAAAATTCTTCTGTGGCGTTTAGAGCACTGTGTTGGCTTAAAAGGCACTGCTCTTAAGTGGTTTGAGTCGTATTTAACAGACAGATCAATTGCAGTACAAATGGGACAGTTTTCATCTTCAGTGGCTCCTCTGACCTGTGGGGTACCGCAGGGGTCAGTTTTGGGTCCACTGTTATTCTCCCTGTATATGCTACCACTGGGTTCTATTTTTAGGAAACATGACATTTCTTTCCACTGCTTCGCTGATGATGTGCAGGTGTATCTACCGCTAAAGGTTCCAGCTAAAGAATCTTTGCAGGCCGTGATAAACTGCATGAGCGATATTAAGACTTGGATGGATCTTAACTTTTTAAAACTTAATGAGAACAAAACGGAGGTTGTCTTGTTTGGGCGTCCAGAGTTGGTTCAGGTTTTTACCAGCTCCCTTGGCCAACTAGCACCTCACTTAAGATCCCATGCCAGGAATCTTGGAGTGATTGTCGATAGTGCTTTTAAACTAGATAAGCAGGTCAGTGCTGTGGTTAAGGCTAGCTTTTTTCAGCTTAGACTGATAGCTAAAGTCAAACCGTATCTGACACAGGCTGACCTAGAAAAAGTTATTCATGTTTTTATCACCTCTCGCCTGGATTATTGTAATTCCTTGTATACAGGCATTGCGAAGTCTGAGCTTTATCGTCTGCAGCTTGTACAGAATGCAGCAGCTCGTCTTTTAAGTGGCAGGAAGAAGCGGGAGCACATTACTCCAGTGCTCTCATTGCTTCACTGGCTTCCGGTAAAGTATCGGATTGATTTTAAGGTCATTTTATTTGCTTTTAAATGTATCAATGGGCTTGCCCCAGAATATCTTACGGACCTTGTCAGGCTGCATAGGCCCTCTAGAGACCTCCGTTCAGCCAGTCTGATGGTCCTAGAGGTTCCTAGGTCGAAACTGAGATCCAGAGGTGATCGAGCCTTTTCAGTGGCTGCTCCAACTCTGTGGAACTCATTGCCTGTAGCTGTGCGGACTGCTAGAAGCTTGTCCACTTTTAAATCATTGCTGAAGACTTATTTATTTGAAATAGCGTTTGGCTCAGGGGAGCCGCACTGATGAATGTTGTACTCTATTTTCTTGGTATTTGTTATTTACTGTGTCTTCTATTGTATCTGTTTTTACTGTGAAGTACTTTGGTAGGTCTCGGCCTAGGAAATGTGCTATACAAATAAATTTGACATTGACATTGACATTGACATTAAGTTTGAATGTGAAACCATGGTAACGTAGCGATAGGCTAATCCTTTGATCTCTAGCTGTGGTCATGATGTCACATCTCTTCTTCTTCTTCTTCTCTTCCAGTCGTTCACTCTGACCAGGAAGAGGATCGTCCACTACACCAGCTTCGACCAGAGGAAGAGATCCAACGCTGCCGTGCTGATTGGAGGATACGCTGTAAGCCTCTCACGCACACATGCGCACACACACACACACTCACACACACACTCACACACACGTGCACACACACTCACACACTCACACTCACACACAAACACACACACACTAGAGGATGGATACCCGACCCGAGCCCGACGGGACCCGACGGTACCCGACGGGTCGGGCCGGGTTCGGACAGATTTTTAGAAAGGATGCTCGGGTTCGGGTCGGGCTCGGTCACATCAGCGCGATA
>CM057245.1:32725797-32745018 GCA_029931835.1 Etheostoma nigrum
ATGTTGCCCTCATGTTGTCTTCATGTTGCCCTCATGTTGCCCTCATGTTGTCCTCATGTTGTCCTCATGGTGTCTTCATGTTGCCTTCATGTTGCCTTCATGTTGTCTTCATGTTGCCCTCATGTTGCCCTCATGTTGCCCTCATGTTGTCCTCATGTTGTCTTCATGTTGCCTTCATGTTGCCTTCATGTTGCCCTCATGTTGTCCTCATGTTGTCCTCATGTTGCCCTCATGTTGTCTTCATGTTGCCTTCATGTTGCCTTCATGTTGTCCTCATGTTGCCCTCATGTTGCCCTCATGTTGTCTTCATGTTGCCCTCATGTTGCCCTCATGTTGCCCTCATGTTGTCTTCATGTTGCCTTCATGTTGCCTTCATGTTGTCCTCATGTTGCCGTCATGTTGCCGTCATGTTGTCTTCATGTTGTCTTCATGTTGTCTTCATGTTGTCTTCATGTTGCCTTCATGTTGCCTTCATGTTGTCCTCATGTTGCCGTCATGTTGCCGTCATGTTGTCTTCATGTTGCCGTCATGTTGTCTTCATGTTGTCTTCATGTTGTCTTCATGTTGTCTTCATGTTGCCTGTCATGTTGTCTTCATGTTGCTGTCATGTTGTCCCCCCCTCATGTTGTCCTCATGTTGCACTCATGTTGTCTTCATGTTGCCTTCATGTTGTCTTCATGTTGCCGTCATGTTGTCCCCATGTTGTCCTCATGTTGTCCTCATGTTGCCCTCATGTAAATAAATATATATATTTGCCATGTTGCTGTGTATCAGCTGTGTTTGCCCCCCCCCCCTGCAGGCTACCCGCTCCACGCCCCCGAGGCGTACTTCCCGTACTTCAGGAGACACGGCGTGACGACGGTGGTGCGTCTGAACAGGAAGATCTACGACTCGAAGCGCTTCAGCGACGCCGGCTTCCTGCACCACGACCTCTTCTTCCTGGACGGCAGCACGCCGAGCGACGCCATCACGCACCGCTTCCTGCAGCTCTGCGAGGCCGCCCCGGGCGCCGTGGCCGTCCACTGCAAGGGTGAGGACTTCCTGTCCCGTCCTGCAGCTCCCTGTCCCTTCCTGTCCCGTCCTGCAGCTCCCTGTCCCGTCCTGCAGCTTACTGTCCCGTCCTGTCCCGTCCTGCAGCTTACTGTCCCGTCCTGCAACTCCCTGTCCTGTCCTGCAGCTTACTGTCCCGTCCTGCAGCTTACTGTCCCGTCCTGCAACTCCCTGTCCCGTCCTGCAGCTTACTGTCCCGTCCTGCAACTCCCTGTCCTGTCCTGCAGCTTACTGTCCCGTCCTGTCCCGTCCTGCAGCTTACTGTCCCGTCCTGCAACTCCCTGTCCTGTCCTGCAGCTTACTGTCCCGTCCTGCAGCTTACTGTCCCGTCCTGCAGCTTACTGTCCCGTCCTACAACTCCCTGTCCCGTCCTGCAGCTTACTGTCCCGTCCTGCAGCTTACTGTCCCGTCCTGCAGCTTACTGTCCCGTCCTGCAACTCCCTGTCCCGTCCTGCAGCTTACTGTCCCGTCCTGCAACTCCCTGTCCCGTCCTGCAGCTTACTGTCCCGTCCTGCAACTCCCTGTCCCGTCCTACAACTCCCTGTCCTGTCCTGCAGCTTACTGTCCCGTCCTGCAACTCCCTGTCCCGTCCTACAACTCCCTGTCCCGTCCTGTAACTAGCCTATGTAAGCCTCCAGTTCTTGTTTTTGGCCGAGTTGAGTGGACGCTGGCGCGTTTTGCAGCCGCTGCTCTCCGGTTAACTATTTTGAAGTTATTTTAACGTTTTTGTGGATCACTGGGCCGTGTATTTGCACTCTAGCGAGAGCATAAGCCTTCGCCTTCGCTTGAACGTCTTAACTTTTGTTGCTATTCCGATGTTTGGTGTCTGAGTGTGGTAAACCAACCTCGTTCTCCACCTGTCATCTCAACTCCACGCGGTTGCTGCTGTTTGGCTAGCTGCCCGCTGCCGTCCATAATGTGGTCTTCCAAGTTTTACATGTGGTTTATCCTCCTCTGGACTGTCCTTTTAATTCTACATCGACCTGGTGCCGGTCTGACCCAGTACACAGCGGCTGATCTCCTGCTGCTCCGCGGGCTTCTGTCTGTGCCTCCACCGCTAGTTCTTCAGCTACACCCTGAGATTGCGCTCCTGTCCCGCCGGAGATACATCCACCGCGGATCTCGCCGGAATTTCCACCTTGATGACTCCAATCCAATAACATCATTCTGGTCCACTTCTCGCCGTTCCCGCCGATGCTCCTCCCGGGCCGCGGACCGCGGTTCGCTTGCTAACGTGGCTAGGGTAGCAAGCCCCGCCCCCGGCTACAACAACTCTACTGTCAACTTTGGTCTCCTGAATGTCCGCTCTCTCACAGACAAGGGTCAGCTCATCCAGGATCTTCTCACTGACCGTAAGCTGGACTTCCTCTGTCTCACGGAGACCTGGCAACAACCCAGTGACTTCTCTCAGCTCAACGCCTCCACTCCACCTGGGTTTGTTTATTATTCTCATCCTCGTGGCTCTGGCCGCGGGGGAGGTCTCGCGCTGCTCTATCGCGAGAAGTGGAAGATGTTTCCACTCCAGTTTTCCGCTCTATGGAATGCGTTGTATTTAAATTGCCTGGTCCCACTCCCATAGTTATTGCCACAGTCCACCGCCCCCCCAAACCACACAGCGACTTTTTAAATGAATTCTCCATACTACTTACCCACCTCTCTACTCTCTCTCCTAATGTCATTCTCCTAGGTGATTTTAATATTCATATGGACAATATAAACCTTCCACTCACCAAAGACTTTACCTCCTGTCTAGACAGTTCTGGATTTCATCAGTATGTTGATTTCCCCACACACACAAAAGGACATTCACTGGATTTGATTTGTTGCTCTGGCTTAATCCCCTCCAACTGTTCTGCTGATAATGTTCACATTTCTGATCATTTTCTTTTGTCCTTCAATATCTCACTGTCTCTCTCTGTGATCAAGCCAGTCCGCCAGATTTCTTTTCGTAATATTAAAAACATAAATATGGACATCCTATCCTCCCACATTGACAACTTGTCTATCCCTAATCTTTCCTCTCCAGACCACCTTGTCACCCATTATAACTCTGGACTTTGCAATATTCTTAACCTCCTTGCCCCTCTCAAAACCCGATCTGTGTCCTTTTCCCGTTCTGCCCCTTGGTTTTCATCTGAGCTCCGCCTCATGAAAGCCAAAGGTCGCCAACTTGAACGCCTCTATAAAAAAACTGGTCTCTCCATTCACAAAGAAATGCATAAATCTCATCTTCTTCATTACTCAAACTCAATAGCCGTAACTAAATCAAACTACTATTCTGACCTCATCTGCTCCAACGAAGGAAACTCCAGGACTCTCTTTTCAATACTCCATAATACTTTTAATCCCCCTGATTCCCTGCCTTCTCACATGTATTCAGTTGAGACTTGTAATTCATTGGTTGTCTTTTTTAATGAAAAAATCAACTCCATTCACCAGCAATTACATTTGACCCACTTGCCTTCCCCTCCCCCTTTGCCCCTCCCCAATAGCCAGTCATTTTGCTGCTTTCTACTGCCCACCCCCTCCGAAATTTCTGATTTCATTCGTAAATCCAAGTCCTCAACCTGTTCTCTTGACCCCCTCCCCACAGCTCTGGTCAAAACCTGTCTCACTTCCCTCCTCTCCTTCATAACTTCCATTATTCATTCCTCTCTCTCCTCTGGTATTGTCCCCTCACTTTTCAAAACAGCATCTGTCTCACCGATTCTGAAAAAACCTGGCTCAGATCCCACTAACTATAATAATCTTCGTCCTATCTCAAATCTTCCCTTTATTTCTAAAATACTTGAAAAAATAGTGTCAACTCCATTCTTTTCTTACCCTTAACAGTCTTTATGAACCTTTCCAGTCCGGTTTTCGCCCCTCCCATAGTACTGAAACTGCCCTAATAAAAATCACCAATGATCTCCTCACAGCTGCTGATTCCGGACTCATCTCTATCCTCATCCTCCTTGATCTTAGTGCGGCCTTCGATACCATTTCTCACTCCATTCTCCTCAATAGACTATCTTCTCTCGGCATCTCTCACACCCCTCTTGACTGGTTCCGCTCATATCTCTCCGACCGCACTCAGTTTATTCAACTCAAATCTTTCACATCCCACCCTTCCCCTGTTACTACTGGCGTCCTAGGTCGTCTGCCCCTCCTTTTCATCACCTACCTTCTTCCCCTTGGCAATATCTTCCGCAAATTTAACATTTTCATTGTTACGCAGATGACACCCAGCTCTACTTATCCAGCAAACCCACCTCCTCGCTCCCCCCTTGTCCCTTACTAACTGTTTACTTTAAATTAAAGACTGGTCCACCTCAAACTTCCTTAAACTAAACAGTGATAAAACCGACTGTCCCGTCGTGCAACTTCCTGTCCCGTCCTGCAACTTCCTGTCCCGTCCTGCAACTTCCTGTTCCGTCCTGCCACTTCCTGTCCCGTCCTGCAACTTCCTGTTCCGTCCTGCAACTTCCTGTCCCGTCCTGTCTCTCTCTGTCTGTTTCTAACTGTCTGTCTCTCTGTCTGTCTCTGTTAGCTGGTCTGGGCAGAACGGGCTCTCTGATTGGCTGTTACCTGATGAAACATTACCGCTTCACTGCAGCCGAGGCCATCGCCTGGATCAGGATCTGCAGACCGGGCTCTGTGATTGGTCCACAGCAGAACTTCCTGCAAGAGTAAGTCACATGGTTCAGAGATCTGGAACTTTCCCACGGCACTTGAAGGCAGCTTCATTTCCTGAAAAGAAACGTGCGTGTGTGTATGTTTATATATACATACACACACGCGTGTATATATATATATATATTCACTCCATTTCACATTTAAAGGACATTTACACCAGATAATCGTGAGTTATGTATTTTAATGGATTAACAGCCCTGGTGTAAATGGGTTTTTTTGTTTCTAGGAAGCAGGCGGCGCTGTGGTTGCTAGGCGACAGCCAGCGTTCCCAGAAGGCCAAGCTGGAGGAGAGGACGATATCTCACCTCATCACCAACATGGATGACCTTTCCTTAAACTCCGCCCACAACAGTCTGCACGAGGTCATAGACACTCACACTCACTCACAGACACACACACACACACACACACACACACACTCTCAGACGTGTCATGGTGCGTTTGTTTCATCCTCCAGAGTGAGACAGGGGACAGCGGACCGGGTCTGACTCAGGGAGACAAACTGAGAGCCTTAAAGAGCCGGAGACCCCCCCGACCCGCCACCACCGGAGCTCTCAGGTACCAGAACCGGGGGGGTGGGGGGGCCTGGAACAGAGTAATGGTTTCTCCATCAATGGTCCCTGTTGTACTTGGCCGCTGAGGAGGATGAGGAGACTGAAGTCTGATGTCTTTGTTTCAGGGTGGAGGAGATGAAGATGCACAGCCGCTCGTCCTCTCAGCCGCTCAGGTAAGACACATGTCAACAATAAGGTCCAGGTAACCCTGGGACAGGTTCTATATCTCACACGTCAACAACAACAATAAGGTCCAGGTAAACCTGGGACAGGTTCTATATCTCACACATATCAACAACAACAATAAGGTCCAGGGGCCTATTGCACGAAAGTAGAATAAAGATATCCAGGATAAATGAAAAAGCGCAGCTTGACTTAGTGTGATCTGCTCATCGGGGCTTAATCGGTTGCACGTTTGCCGAGCCAGGATGAACAGGTGAAGCTATGTCAAGCCAGGTGTAGATAACCAGGATGAACAGGTGGAGCTATGTCCAGCCAGGTGTAGATAACCAGGATGAACAGGTGGAGCTATGTCCAGCCAGGTGGAGATAACCAGGATGAACAGGTGGAGCTATGTCCAGCCAGGTGTAGATAGCTGGGATAAGTGCACGTTCACGGCTTTCTCACATAGACCACGGTATCGATCCCAGATTTACTGATGCAGAGATGGAGAAGACGCATGCGCCATATGTTTCACCCAATGAGCAGCAGCTTCTAATGGAAAGTAACGAGGAGGGGAAGAATATGCAAAAAGGGAAATACGGCTCTTATCAAACGGAGAGAAAAAGTCCAACATAGCGGACCCGACTGAATGTGTGAGGGTGTAAAAATATCTCCTTAGCCTATAGTCACTCCACATTTTTATAAAGTTGTAGGCTACACTGTGTTTGAATTGCTTTAAATATGCTAGTTTCATGTTTCTGTTTTTATGTGATAAATGTGCTGGTTTTACTGTAAAGTGTCTTTGACTAGCCTACCATGTAAAGCACTATATAAATAAAATGTATTATTATTTAGCCTTTGCCTTAAAAGTGAGCAGAGGGAATTAATGTTCCTCGGGAAATGGACCCTATAGGCTTAATTTCAAACTCTTATTCACAACGCGAGTTTTACAACCATATGCACAAATCTCATATCTATCATCTCAATGTTCATACAGAACGATCAGAAAGGGACAACTAGAAAAAGAAGTAAATGACTTCAATACACGCTGTGAGCATATGTAAAACAATATTCATGTTTTTTTATTCTTCTGACAAGTGACCGCACCAAAATAAAAAGATGAAGAAGCATTGTGGTGTTCCCGGTGTGATGAATGATAACTCCACTACATACAGTGGGTACGGAAAGTATTCAGACCCCTTTAAATTTTTCACTCTTTGTTTCATTGCAGCCATTTTCCAAAAATCAAAAAAGTTCATTTTATTTCTCAGTAATGTACACTCAGCACCCCATCTTGGACAGAAAAAAACAGAAATGTAGAAATTTTTGCAAATTTATTAAAAAACAAAAACTGAAATATCACATGGTCATAAGTATTCAGACCCTTTGCCGTGACCCTCATATGTAACTCAGGTGCTGTCTATTTCTTCTGATCATCCTTGAGATGGTTCTACACCTTCATTGGAGTCCAGCTGTGTTTGATTATACTGATTGGACTTGATTAGGAAAGCCACACACCTGTCTATATAAGACCTTACAGCTCACAGTGCATGTCAGAGCAAATGACAATCATGAGGTCAAAGGAACTGCCTGAGGAGCTCAGAGACAGAATTGTGGCAAGGCACAGATCTGGTCAAGGTTACAAAAAAATTTCTGCTGCACTTAAGGTTCCTAAGAGCACAGTGGCCTCCATAATCCTCAAATGGAAGACGTTTGGGACGACCAGAACCCTTCCTAGAGCTGGCCGTCCGGCCAAACTGAGCTATCGGGGGAGAAGAGCCTTGGTGAGAGAGGCAAAGAAGAACCCAATGGTCACTGTGGCTAAGCTCCAGAGATGCAGTCGGGAGATGGGAGAAAGTTGTAGTAAGTCAACCATCACTGCAGCAATCCACCAGTCGGGGCTTTATGGCAGAGTGGCCCGAAGGAAGCCTCTCCTCAGTGCAAGACACATGAAAGCCCGCATGGAGTTTGCTAAAAAACACCTGAAGGACTCCAAGATGGTGATAAATAAAATCCTCTGGTCTGATGAGACCAAGATAGAACTTTTTGGCCTTAATTCTAAGCGGTATGTGTGGAGAAAACCAGGCACTGCTCATCACCTGTCCAATACAGTCCCAACAGTGAAGCATGGTGGTGGCAGCATCATGCTGTGGGGGTGTTTTTCAGCTGCAGGGACAGGACGACTGGTTGCAATCGAGGGAAAGATGAATGCGGCCAAGTACAGGGATATCCTGGACGAAAACCTTTTCCAGAGTGCTCTGGACCTCAGACTGGGCCGAAGGTTTACCTTCCAACAAGACAATGACCCTAAGCACACCGCTAAAATAACGAAGGAGTGGCTTCACAACAACTCCGTGGCTGTTCTTGAATGGCCCAGCCAGAGCCCTGACTTAAACCCAATTGAGCATCTCTGGAGAGACCTGAAAATGACTGTCCACCAACGTTTACCATCCAACCTGACAGAACTGGAGAGGATCTGCAAGGAGGAATGGCAGAGGATACCCAAATCCAGATGTGAAAAACTTGTTGCATCTTTCCCAAAACGACTCATGGCTGTATTAGATCAAAAGGGTGCTTCTACTAAATACTGAACAAAGGGTCTGAATACTTATGACCATGTGATATTTCAGTTTTTGTTTTTTGATAAATTTGCAAAAATTTCTACATTTCTGTTTTTTTCTGTCCAAGATGGGGTGCTGAGTGTACATTACTGAGAAATAAAATGAACTTTTTTGATTTTTGGAAAATGCCTGCAATGAAACAAAGAGTGAAAAATTTAAAGGGGTCTGAATACTTTCCGTACCCACTGTACGTCCTGTATATAGGCCTCGTTATTGGTCCAGGGATGGGAGACTAATGAGAAGGTTATGAAACCAATGTAAGCTATAATAAAAAACATTAGGCCTACATATTAAGGAGTAACACAAACTGTCCTTTATTAGAGAAGGATAAGCAACAAGAAAATGAAATCATGAATGTATTGGTCTCTGACCAGTCTGCCATTAATATCATCTGGGAATATCGCTGCATTAATATCATCTGGGAATATCGCTGCATTAATATCATCTGGGAATATCGCTACATTAATATCATCTGGGAATATCGCTACATTAATATCATCTGGGAATATCGCTGCATTAATATCATCTGGGAATATCGCTACATTAATATCATCTGGGAATATCGCTGCATTAATATCGTCACACTTAATCTCCGGAGCGTCCTGTATAAAGCTGAGACCACGGACGCTGCGCTGCTCATCTCTACTTTCACAGAGAGAGAGGACACTGACGCGACTCGCAGGTCTGCCGGCAGGCAGCGGCCACCGGGCAGCAGCCGCACGCCAGTCAGCCTCGAAACAGTACCGTCCCACCGGGAAAAGTCCCACTCCGCTTCAGGATGCCAGTGCAACCATTTCTAACCATCTAAACTGTAGTAGGGTTTAAATCAAACTCGCAACAACAATAGTGACAAGTAGGCGAATGCATGTTAATGAAAATAAAGCAGAACACATGCAGAAGACAACGGAATAACTGTTAAACACGTTTATTTGGGATCAGACGGCAGCTGATTTGACACATGAGACTCCAGGATTAATCTTAGCCCGGCTGTTAGCCTGCTCTGGACCAGGCTAGCCGCAAAGAATAAATCTCCATGGTTACTTGGCTGGGCTTAATTTAATCTGGTTTCGTGCAACCGAGTCAAAGCTAAATTCATCCAGGATAACTTGAATATCCCGGCTTAATCCCTTATCCTAGTTTCGTGCAACAGGCCTAGGTTCTATATCTCACACATGTCAACAATAAGTGTGTCAATAATAATAACAATAAGGTCTCTAAATAAGGTATAAGGTATCTAAAATACACGTAAACTACACGTAGAATACATCTAAAATACACGTAAAATACATCTAAAATACACGTAAAATACATCTAAAATACACCTGAAAACACCTAAAATACACCTGAAATACATCTAAAATACACCTGGAATACATCTAAAATACACCTGGAAACACCTAAAATACACCTGAAATACATCTAAAATACACCTGGAATACACCTAAACTACACCTGGAATACACCTAAAATACACGTAGAATACATTTAAAATACACCTGGAAACACCTAAAATACACCAGAAATACATCTAAAATACACCTGAAATGCACGGAGAATACACCGTAGCTAGATGACCAATCAGCTGTCCCGTTCCCTGATAATAGTAATTAAGTAGTAATTAAACATGTCGCTGTGTCCAGGTTGTCGACAGGGGGGGGTCAGGGCCCCTCCTCCCCCCTCAAGTCCTCCAAATTCCCAGCATCCTCTGCTTCTGCTGCCGCCAAAAGGATCGCAAGACATCCGTCGTCATCGGCAACCAACATCAGGAGGTCAGTGTCTCCTACAGCCACTTCCTGTCTCCTCCTGGACGTGTGTGTGTGTGTGTGTGGTAATAATGTGCGTGTCCCCCCCACAGCTCCCGATTGGCCAGCTCTTCTCTCAGCGATCTTTACGACGTCGAGGACTCTTCTCGTCATCATCTCCCCCCCTCGCCCCCCTCTCCTCTGGCCCCACCCCCTTTCTGTCGCTATGGCAACGGCCCTCGCAGCAGCGCGCAGCATGAGATGAACAACAACAGCGGTCCATATGGCGGCAGGACGGGGCCTCAGGACTACAGGGGCCCGGGGCCTACAGGACGCTACCTAAGCCGCTCCATACCTGTAAGTCCCGCCCCTTTCTGCTGATTGGCCCACACCGAGTGATGCAGCTGATTCATTCTTTAGCCCTTTGAGCTGTAGCATCCTATTTTCAGCTGATCATAACGACTCAAATCAATTATCACAATGATTAGAAATTAATTTAAAAGTTAAACTGATTAATTGGGATCTCCATTAGGTGGGGCCATAAGCTCAGCTCTCTCATTCCCCCTGCTCTGGTGTCCCCCCCTCTCATTCCCCCTGCTCTGGCGTTCCCCCCTCTCATTCCCCCTGCTCTGGTGTCCCCCCCTCTCATTCCCCCTGCTCTGGTGTCCCCCCCTCTCATTCCCCCTGCTCTGGTGTTTACCCCTCTCATTCTCCCTGCTCTGGTGTCCCCCCCTCTCATTCCCCCTGCTCTGGTGTTTACCCCTCTCATTCCCCCTGCTCTGGTGTCCCCCCCTCTCATTCCCCCTGCTCTGGTGTCCCCCCCTCTCATTCCCCCTGCTCTGGCGTTCCCCCCTCTCATTCCCCCTGCTCTGGTGTTTACCCCTCTCATTCTCCCTGCTCTGGTGTCCCCCCCTCTCATTCCCCCTGCTCTGGTGTCACCCCTCTCATTCTCCCTGCTCTGGTGTCCCCCCTCTCATTCCCCCTGCTCTGGCGTTCCCCCCTCTCATTCCCCCTGCTCTGGTGTCCCCCCCTCTCATTCCCCCTGCTCTGGCGTTCCCCCTCTCATTCCCCCTGCTCTGGCGTTCCCCCCTCTCATTCCCCCTGCTCTGGTGTTTCCCCCTCTCATTCCCCCTGCTCTGGCGTTCCCCCTCTCATTCCCCCTGCTCTGGTGTCCCCCCCTCTCATTCCTCCTGCTCTGGCGTCCCCCCCTCTCATTCCCCCTGCTCTGGTGTTCCCCCTCTCATTCCCCCTGCTCTGGTGTTCCCCCTCTCATTCCCCCCTGCTCTGGTGTTCCCCCCTCTCATTCCCCCTGCTCTGGTGTCCCCCCCTCTCATTCCCCCTGCTCTGGCGTTCCCCCCTCTCATTCCCCCTGCTCTGGTGTCCCCCCCTCTCATTCCCCCTGCTCTGGCGTTCCCCCTCTCATTCCTCCTGCTCTGGCGTCCCCCCCCCACCCCCCCTCTCATTCCCCCTGCTTTGGTGTCCCCCCCCATCTCATTCCCCCTGTTCTGGTGTCGTCGTCCCCCCCCCCCCCTCTCATTCCCCCTGCTCTGGTGCCCCCCCCCTCTCATTCCCCCTGCTCTGGTGCCCCCCCCCCTCTCATTCCCCCTGCTCTGGTGCCCCCCCCCCTCTCATTCCCCCTGCTCTGGTGCCCCCCCCCCTCTCATTCCTCCTGATCTGGTGTCCCCCCCCCCCCCTCTCATTCCCCCCTGATGTAACTGCGTCTCTGTGTTATGTTCCAGTCTCTTCAGTCGGACTACATCCAGTACTAGAACTACAGATCTGACGTGAGGACACATTACCCACAATCCCCTCTGTGTGGGGCTCAGAGGGAGGAGAGACTCTGGAAGTGAAGATTTAGATTTTTAGAACATTTTATATTTCTAAGATTATTTTTCTTTTGTGCTTTTTGATAAAGTGTCAGCTGATTATGTCTGTAGTCATGGTTACAGTATTTACTTCCTGTCTCCGACCAGTTAACGGCACGTTGATTGTGATTGGTCGAGCAATAATAATAATAATAATAATAATAATAATAATAATACTAAAAATAATAATAATAATAAAACTAATAATAATAACTGTAAAAGCAGAAGACCCAAAGATTTAATGTCAGCAGCTAAACTCAGGAGTGTGTGTGCGTGACTGTGTGTGTGTCTGTGTGTGTGTCTCTGTGTGTGTGTGTGTGTGCGTGTGTGTGTGTCTGTGTGTGTGTACATGTGCGTGTGTGTGTGTGTACATGTGCGTGTGTGTGTCTCTGTGTGTGTGTGTGTGTGTGTCTCTGTATGTGTGTGTGTGTGTGTGTGTGTGTGTGTGTGTGTGTACATGTGCGTGTGTGTGTGTCTCTGTGTGTGTGTGTGTGTACATGTGCGTGTGTGTGTGTGTGTACATGTGCGTGTGTGTGTGTCTCTGTGTGTGTGTGTGTGTGTGTGTGTGTGTGTACATGTGCGTGTGTGTGTGTGTGTGCATGTGTGTGTGTGTGTGTGTCTGTCTGTGTGTGTGCCTCAGCCCTGAAGGAGCTCCGTGATTGGTCGGTTGTTTCCGTGGTTTCGTGTCTCTGATTAACGGCGTGAGGATTTTAATATTTCAGTTTTATTCGAGGTCAGCAAATAATTATAATTATTATAATAATTATAATAATTATTATAATTATTATAATTATGTTTCCTCCCGTTGGGCAAGATAAATATTATGGGATGTTAATTTGATTTTTACTGTTTTTTTGTCCCTTTTTCAGCAGATTTTCACATTTCTTTGTTGAGGTTTTTTAGTTTTTTTCAACTTGTGAAACACGGGTTGCCCTTGGTTACTGGGGTTGCCCTCGGTTACTGGGGTTGCCCTCGGTTACTGGGGTTGCCCTCGGTTACGGGCGACGACGAGCAAGAGGACAAAAATTTTAAAGTAACAAAGATTTTGCAGAAAAACACAACAGTGACTCCTGACACCTGATTGGCTGTCTGGAGATCAGCTGACGGGTCTCAAAGTTCTGATTGGCTGAGGGGGGCCATTGAATGTTTTTATAATCATGTTCTATAATCATGATTCTTCTACCTCGAGATATTCAACAGGAAAACAAACACCTTTTCAAAATAAAAGCTCAGGGGACCAACACAGAAAAATGAAGAATTTGAAAGAAAAACAGCAGCTCCTTCTTTTTATTCTTTCATTTTTCCAGCATGACATGTACATTATTAAAAGTACAAAACATATTGCACATTAATTAGATAGAAAGGAGAGAAGCTACGGTAATGAAAGACGAAAGAAAAACTAATATTTTATTTTGAAAGGGTTCTCAGGCCCTGAAGTGCCTTAAACACAGCAGGAGCTTTTATTTTCCTACTGTCGAGCAAAGGGCTCTTATTTTGAAAGGAAACCATTGTTTATATTTTGCTGGTCCTGTGTTTTAATGTAAAAGTATTTTATTAAAGTGGAAGGTTAGAAAATAACGTGTATATTTCAATAAATAAAGAAATTATTCTTCTGACGCTGCTTCCTGTTTTATATCGAGTCACTTCAGATTTTACAGTGTAGCAGATTCATGTAGATAATCAGTCGCTTTATTGATTGGTTAATAAGTTATATATTAATAGTAGAATTATCAAACATATACAACCAGACTCCATGTAAATAATCACTACTTTTAGCGTGTATAGAGCAGCAGATCTCCACCAGACTCCATGTAAATAATCACTACTTTTAGTGTGTATAGAGCAGCATATCTCCACCAGACTCCATGTAAATAATCACTACTTTTAGAGTGTATAGAGCAGCATATCTCCACCAGACTCCATGTAAATAATCACTACTTTTAGTATGTATAGAGCAGCATATCTCCACCAGACTCCATGTAAATAATCACTACTTTTAGCGTGTATAGAGCAGCATATCTCCACCAGACTCCATGTAAATAATCACTACTTTTAGCATGTATAGAGCAGCATATCTCCACCAGACTCCATGTAAATAATCACTACTTTTAGTGTGTATAGAGCAGTATATCTCCACCAGACTCCATGTAAATAATCACTACTTTTAGCGTGTATAGAGCAGCATATCTCCACCAGACTCCATGTAAATAATCACTACTTTTAGCGTGTATAGAGCAGCATATCTCCACCAGACTCCATGTAAATAATCACTACTTTTAGCGTGTATAGAGCAGCATATCTCCACCAGACTCCATGTAAATAATCACTACTTTTAGCATGTATAGAGCAGCATATCTCCACCAGACTCCATGTAAATAATCACTACTTTTAGAGTGTATAGAGCAGCATATCTCCACCAGACTCCATGTAAATAATCACTACTTTTAGCATGTATAGAGCAGCATATCTCCACCAGACTCCATGTAAATAATCACTACTTTTAGAGTGTATAGAGCAGCATATCTCCACATGTAAATGGGTCAAAATGACCATGTGCTGCTGTATTTGTTATCTTCATTAATGTCATAATGTTCTTATTTACTTTCGTTATAAGCATATTTCAGTATTAACACTCACTTGGCAACACATACTGTACGCGTGGGCTGTAGTTTTGGTCATGAGTAAAACAAAGAGAAAGTGATAGAGAGAGAGAGAGAGAGAGAGAGAGAGTAATAGTGAAAGAGAAAGTTTTAAGGTTGTCGTGCCCTGATTGTCCAGCAGAGGGCGCTGTGGACTGTAGACTGATACTACTTCAGAGAGATGAACAGAGAGAGGAGGGGAGGAGAGAGAGATGAATAGAGAGAGAGAGGAGGGGAGGAGGAGAGAGATGAATAGAGAGAGAGAGGAGGGGAGGAGGAGAGAGATGAATAGAGAGAGAGAGAAGGGGAGGAGGAGAGAGAGAGACATAAAGGGTTCAGAGCAGCGTTTTGGTTTCAGATCTTCAGGAGACACAAAGGAGACGTCGCTCTGCTCTTTATTCATCAATCTGGGAGGAGATGTCTGTCCTCGCGATCTCTGTCCTCTCAGGTAAGGCCGGGGGGGGGGGGGTGGTCTGTGTCTGTGGGTGTGTGTGTGTGTGTGTCTGTTTGTGTAGGCGTGTGTGTGTGTGTATGTGTGGGTGTGTGTGTGTGTGTGTGTCTGTGTGGGTGTGTGTCTGTGTGTGTGTGTGTGTGTGTGTGGGTGTCTGTGTGTGTGTGTGTCTGTGTGTGTGATGTGTGTGTGTGTGTGTGTCTGTGAGTGTGTGTCTGTCGTGTAAGTGTGTGTGTGTGTGTGTCTGTGAGTGTGTGTCTGTGTGTGAGTGACTGTGTCTGTGAGTGTGTCTGTTTGTGTTTCTGTGAGTGTGTGTGTGTATCAGTGTGTGTGTGTGTCTGTGAGTGTGTGTGTGTGTATCAGTGTCTGTTTGTGTTTCTGTGAGTGTGTGTCTGTGAGTGTGTGTCTGTGTGCGTGTGTATCAGTGTGTGTGTGTGTCTGTGTGTGTATCAGTGTGTGTGTGTGCGTGCGTGTGTATCAGTGTGTGTGTGTGTGCGTGTGTATCAGTGTGTGTGTCTGTGTGTGTGTGTGTGTCTGTGAGTGTGTGTCTGTGTGCGTGTGTATCAGTGTGTGTGTGTGTCTGTGTGTGTATCAGTGTGTGTGTGTGTCTGTGTGTGTATCAGTGTGTGTGTGTGTGCGTGTGTATCAGTGTGTGTGTCTGTGTGTGTGTGTGTGTCTGTGAGTGTGTGTCTGTGTGCGTGTGTATCAGTGTGTGTGTGTGTCTGTGTGTGTATCAGTGTGTGTGTGTGTCTGTGTGTGTATCAGTGTGTGTGTGTGTGCGTGTGTATCAGTGTGTGTGTCTGTGAGTGTGTGACTGTGTCTGTGTGTGTGCGTGTGTATCAGTGTGTGTGTGTGTCTGTGTGTGTATCAGTGTGTGTGTATCAGTGTGTGTGTGTGTGTGTATCAGTGTGTGTGTGTGTGTGTGTGTTTATAAAATGTGGTTATTGATTATTGATCAGTGTTATCAGGCCCCGACCCTCAGTTTGACAAACTCTGATTGATTAGATCAGATTTACGCTTTAATGGAAAGAAAACAAACACAAATGTACTTAATGTATGTATATATACATTGGGCGGCTGTGGCTCAGTGGTAGAGCGGTTGCCTGCCAATTGGAAGGTTGGTGGTTCAATCCCCGGCCCTGCAGTCCCATGTCGAAGTGTCCTTGGGCAAGACACTGAGACCCCGAGTTGCCCCCGATGCTGTGTCATCGGAGTGTGAATGTGTGTGCATGTTTATCTGATGAGCAGGTGGCACCTTGTACGGCAGCCTCAGCCACAGTGTATGAATGTGTGTGAATGGTGAATGTTTCCTGTACTATGTAGAAGCGCTTTGAGTAGTCGATCAGACTAGAAAAGCGCTATATAAATACAGCAGATTTACATTTACATGTATATACGCAGTATGTATAAAAGTACATATAATATATATATATATATTTTATATACATATACATTACATGCATAGTATATTTTCTTATACATATTATAAATAATATAATATATAAATATAATACACGTTAGCATTGCTGCTGTCCCCGTGGTGCGTTCAGGCTCTGTTGAAGTTCATGTTGTCCCCCCCGCGCTGCTGTCCCGTGTTGCGTTCAGGCTCTGTTGAAATTCATGTTGTCCCCCCCGCGCTGCTGTCCCTGTGGTGCGTTCAGGCTCTGTTGAAGTTCATGTTGTTGCCCCCCCCCCCTCCCCTGCATTGCTGCTGTCCCCGTGGTGCGTTCAGGCTCTGTTGAAGTTCATGTTGTCCCCCCCGCTGCTGTCCCCGTGGTGCATTCCGGCTCTGTTGAAGTTCATGTTGTCCCCCCCGCTGCTGTCCCCGTGGTGCGTTCAGGCTCTGTTGAAGTTCATGTTGTCCCCCCCCCGCCCCCCACAGTGCTGCTGTCCCCGTGGTGCGTTCAGGCTCTGCGTGTGGACGTGGTTCCCAGGAGACCCGTGTTCCGGCTCGGCGAGCGGCAGCAGCTGGTCTGTGAGATCTGGGACTGTCCCACGGCGCCGAGCGTCTCCTGGTCGTTGCTAGGCGACCGGCCGCTGGCGGCCTCCGTCAACACCAACCGGACGCACTCCGTGGTAACCTTTGACCCCGTGGTGCAGGAGCACGACGGGCCGCTGCTCTGCAGGGTCAGCTGTGGGCGCGACAGCAAGCAGATCAGGACCCCGGTGCACGTGTACTGTGAGTTACTACCGTCACATATATACAAATATATATAGAGAGTATATAAATATTTACAGATGTACTGTGTGTATTTGTAACTGTAGTCGCTTTGACTGACTGTTTTCTCCGGCCAGCCTTCCCATCAGCCCCTGTGATCCGGGGCGAGGACCACCTGCGTGTGGGGGCGGAGTCCACCCTCACCTGCCAGGTGTGGGACGTGTTCCCCGCCGAGCACCTGACGCTCCGCTGGCTCCGTGGAGACGCTGTGCTGCAGAGCATCATGGGAGATCACCGGTCCAGCTCGGTCCAGGCCGAGTACACGTTCACGCCCTCGCAGCGAGACGCCGGAGGGACCATCAGCTGCAGGGCCATGCTGGACCTGCAGGACCTGCCGCCTGAGGACAGGACCAAGGAGACCACCATCCCCCTAAATCTGCTCTGTGAGTCCCCCTAACCCTGCTCTGAGTCCCCTAAACCAGCTCTGAGTCCCCCTAAACCAGCTCTGAGTCCCCCTAAACCTGCTCTGTGTCCCCCTAAACCAGCTCTGAGTCCCCCTAAACCTGCTCTATGTCCCCCTAAACCTGCTCTGAGTCCCCTTAATCCTGCACGCAGTCCCCTAAACCAGCTCTGAGTCCCCCTAAACCTGCTCTGTGTCCCCCTAAGCCTGCTCTGACAGGTAATACATGTTACCTAGGTTACAGGTAGTACATGTTGAGTACAGTGAGTCCCTGAGACTGACAGGTGTCTGCTCCGCCCACAGCTCCGCCCACCAACACCTCCCTGTCGGTGCGTCCAGGTGAGACGGTGCTGGAGGGTCAGCAGGTGACAATCAGCTGCCAATCAGACGGGGCCCCGCCCCCCACGCTGGTGCTGAGAAGGGAGGGGGTGGAGCTCCAGAGGGCTGGCCCCGCCTTCTCCCCGCTGTCCTTCAGCCTGTCCTCCGCCCGGCTGGAAGACTCCGCCCACTACCAGTGTGAAGCCTCCAACCAGTACGGCTCCCAACTGGTGACCACCGCCGTCTCCGTCACAGGTACAGAGTCCACCGCCAGACTGGGTATTATTCAGAGAGTCTGGCAACATTATGGGATGGATCCCTACAGAGAGACCTTTTAGTTAAAGAGGAAGATCCTTTTAGTTCAACATGAAACAGCCCCGACATCACCATCACCAAACCCACCAGACTCCATGTAAATAATCACTACTTTTAGCGTGTATAGAGCAGCATATCTCTACCAGACTCCATGTAAATAATCACTACTTTTAGCGTGTATAGAGCAGCATATCTCCACCAGACTCCATGTAAATAATCTCTACTTTTAGCGTGTATAGAGCAGCATATCTCCACCAGACTCCATGTAAATAATCACTACTTTTAGCATGTATAGAGCAGCATATCTCCACCAGACTCCATGTAAATAATCACTACTTTTAGCGTGTATAGAGCAGCATATCTCCACCAGACTCCATGTAAATAATCTCTACTTTTAGCGTGTATAGAGCAGCATATCTCCACCAGACTCCATGTAAATAATCACTACTTTTAGCATGTATAGAGCAGCATATCTCCACCAGACTCCATGTAAATAATCACTACTTTTAGCGTGTATAGAGCAGCATATCTCCACCAGACTCCATGTAAATAATCACTACTTTTAGCGTGTATAGAGCAGCATATCTCCACCAGACTCCATGTAAATAATCACTACTTTTAGCGTGTATAGAGCAGCATATCTATCTGTGTGTGTGTGTGTGTGTGTGTGTGTGTGTGTGTGTGTGTGTATAAAGTAAAGCTAATGTTTTCGTGTCCTGTCAGCTCACCCCCTGCAGGTGGAGGTAAGTCCTCCGGTCTCGGCAGCAGAGAGAGGTTCAGGTCTCGTTCTGACCTGCAGAGCCTCGGGATGTCTTCACCCTCCCACCTTCACCTGGACCAGAACAGACCAGAACCAGAGCCAGGACCACAATCAGAACGGGAGCCGGAGCGTCCTCCGCGGGGAACAGCAGGACAGCCTGTCGCTGCTCCGCCTGCAGGACCTGGACCTCCAGGATCAGGGGGCGTACAGCTGTGAGACCGAGTGTGACTCCGCCATCAGGACCGGAACCACCCGGGTCCACGTTTACTGTGAGTCTCAGGCTACACCACCACTTCTGGGTGATATAAAAGAGACTTAGGGGACCACTAAGGTCTATATGAAGAGACTTCAGATACAGTATTAGGGACCACTAAGGTCTATATAAAAGAGACTTCAGATACAGTATTAGGGGACCACTAAGGTCTCTATAAAGAGACTTCAGATACAGTAT
>CM057245.1:32745518-32765518 GCA_029931835.1 Etheostoma nigrum
TAAGGTCTATATGAAGAGACTTCAGATACAGTATTAGGGACCACTAAGGTCTATATAAAGAGACTTCAGATACAGTATTAGGGGACCACTAAGGTCTATATAAAGAGACTTCAGATACAGTATTAGGGGACCACTAAGGTCTCTATAAAGAGACTTCAGATACAGTATTAGGGGACCACTAAGGTCTATATAAAGAGACTTCAGATACAGTATTAGGGACCACTAAGGTCTATATAAAGAGACTTCAGATACAGTATTAGGGGACCACTAAGGTCTATATAAAGAGACTTCAGATACAGTATTAGGGACCACTAAGGTCTATATAAAGAGACTTCAGATACAGTATTAGGGACCACTAAGGTCTATATAAAAGAGACTTCAGATACAGTATTAGGGACCACTAAGGTCTCTATAAAGAGACTTCAGATACAGTATTAGGGACCACTAAGGTCTATATAAAAGAGACTTCAGATACAGTATTAGGGGACCACTAAGGTCTATATAAAAGAGACTTCAGATACAGTATTAGGGACCACTAAGGTCTATATAAAAGAGACTTCAGATACAGTATTAGGGGACCACTAAGGTCTATATAAAGAGACTTCAGATACAGTATTAGGGACCACTAAGGTCTATATAAAGAGACTTCAGATACAGTATTAGGGACCACTAAGGTCTATATAAAGAAACTTCAGATACAGTATTAGGGACCACTAAGGTCTATATAAAGAAACTTCAGATACAGTATTAGGGGACCACTAAGGTCTATATAAAGAGACTTCAGATACAGTATTAGGGGCCACTAAGGTCTATATAAAGAGACTTCAGATACAGTATTAGGGGACCACTAAGGTCTATATAAAGAGACTTCAGATACAGTATTAGGGACCACTAAGGTCTATATAAAGAGACTTCAGATACAGTATTAGGGACCACTAAGGTCTATATAAAGAGACTTCAGATACAGTATTAGGGACCACTAAGGTCTATAAAGAGACTTCAGATACAGTATTAGGGGACCACTAAGGTCTATATAAAGAGACTTCAGATACAGTATTAGGGACCACTAAGGTCTATAAAGAGACTTCAGATACAGTATTAGGGGACCACTAAGGTCTATATAAAGAGACTTCAGATACAGTATTAGGGGCCACTAAGGTCTATATAAAGAGACTTCAGATACAGTATTAGGGACCACTAAGGTCTATAAAGAGACTTCAGATACAGTATTATGGACCACTAAGGTCTATAAAGAGACTTCAGATACAGTATTAGGGACCACTAAGGTCTATAAAGAGACTTCAGATACAGTATTAGGGACCACTAAGGTCTATATAAAGAGACTTCAGATACAGTATTAGGGGACCACTAAGGTCTATATAAAGAGACTTCAGATACAGTATTAGGGACCACTAAGGTCTATAAAGAGACTTCAGATACAGTATTAGGGGACCACTAAGGTCTATATAAAGAGACTTCAGATACAGTATTAGGGACCACTAAGGTCTATATAAAAGAGACTTCAGATACAGTATTAGGGACCACTAAGGTCTATATAAAAGAGACTTCAGATCCAGTATTAGGGGACCACTAAGGTCTATATAAAGAGACTTCAGATACAGTATTAGGGGACCACTAAGGTCTATATAAAGAGACTTCAGATACAGTATTAGGGGACCACTAAGGTCTATATAAAGAGACTTCAGATACAGTATTAGGGACCACTAAGGTCTATATAAAGAGACTTCAGATACAGTATTAGGGGACCACTAAGGTCTATATAAAGAGACTTCAGATCCAGTATTAGGGGACCACTAAGGTCTATATAAAGAGACTTCAGATACAGTATTAGGGGACCACTAAGGTCTATATAAAGAGACTTCAGATACAGTATTAGGGACCACTAAGGTCTATATAAAGAGACTTCAGATCCAGTATTAGGGACCACTAAGGTCTATATAAAGAGACTTCAGATACAGTATTAGGGACCACTAAGGTCTATATAAAGAGACTTCAGATACAGTATTAGGGACCACTAAGGTCTATATAAAGAGACTTCAGATACAGTATTAGGGACCACTAAGGTCTATATAAAGAGACTTCAGATACAGTATTAGGGACCACTAAGGTCTATATAAAGAGACTTCAGATACAGTATTAGGGGACCACTAAGGTCTATATAAAGAGACTTCAGATACAGTATTAGGGACCACTAAGGTCTATATAAAGAGACTTCAGATACAGTATTAGGGGACCACTAAGGTCTATATAAAGAGACTTCAGATACAGTATTAGGGGACCACTAAGGTCTATATAAAAGAGACTTCAGATACAGTATTAGGGGACCACTAAGGTCTATATAAAAGAGACTTCAGATACAGTATTAGGGACCACTAAGGTCTATATAAAGAAACTTCAGATACAGTATTAGGGGACCACTAAGGTCTATATAAAGAGACTTCAGATACAGTATTAGGGGCCACTAAGGTCTATATAAAGAGACTTCAGATACAGTATTAGGGACCACTGAGGTCTATATAAAGAGACTTCAGATACAGTATTAGGGGACCACTAAGGTCTATATAAAGAGACTTCAGATACAGTATTAGGGGACCACTAAGGTCTATATAAAGAAACTTCAGATACAGTATTAGGGACCACTAAGGTCTATATAAAGAGACTTCAGATACAGTATTAGGGACCACTAAGGTCTATAAAGAGACTTCAGATACAGTATTAGGGACCACTAAGGTCTATAAAGAGACTTCAGATACAGTATTAGGGGACCACTAAGGTCTATATAAAGAGACTTCAGATACAGTATTAGGGACCACTAAGGTCTATAAAGAGACTTCAGATACAGTATTAGGGACCACTAAGGTCTATATAAAGAGACTTCAGATACAGTATTAGGGACCACTAAGGTCTATAAAGAGACTTCAGATACAGTATTAGGAACCACTAAGGTCTATAAAGAGACTTCAGATACAGTATTAGGGACCACTAAGGTCTATATAAAGAGACTTCAGATACAGTATTAGGGACCACTAAGGTCTATATAAAAGAGACTTCAGATACAGTATTAGGGACCACTAAGGTCTATATAAAGAGACTTCAGATACAGTATTAGGGGACCACTAAGGTCTATATAAAAGAGACTTCAGATACAGTATTAGGGACCACTAAGGTCTATATAAAGAGACTTCAGATCCAGTATTAGGGGACCACTAAGGTCTATATAAAGAGACTTCAGATACAGTATTAGGGGACCACTAAGGTCTATATAAAGAGACTTCAGATACAGTATTAGGGACCACTAAGGTCTATATAAAGAGACTTCAGATCCAGTATTAGGGACCACTAAGGTCTATATAAAGAGACTTCAGATACAGTATTAGGGACCACTAAGGTCTATATAAAGAGACTTCAGATACAGTATTAGGGACCACTAAGGTCTATATAAAGAGACTTCAGATACAGTATTAGGGGACCACTAAGGTCTATATAAAGAGACTTCAGATCCAGTATTAGGGACCACTAAGGTCTATATAAAGAGACTTCAGATACAGTATTAGGGACCACTAAGGTCTATAAAGAGACTTCAGATACAGTATTAGGGGACCACTAAGGTCTATATAAAGAAACTTCAGATACAGTATTAGGGACCACTAAGGTCTATAAAGAGACTTCAGATACAGTATTAGGGACCACTAAGGTCTATATAAAGAGACTTCAGATACAGTATTAGGGACCACTAAGGTCTATAAAGAGACTTCAGATACAGTATTAGGGACCACTAAGGTCTATATAAAGAGACTTCAGATACAGTATTAGGGTACCACTAAGGTCTAAATAAAAGAGACTTCAGATGCAGTATTAGGGGACCACTAAGGTCTATATAAAGAGACTTCAGATCCAGTATTAGGGACCACTAAGGTCTATATAAAGAGACTTCAGATACAGTATTAGGGACCACTAAGGTCTATATAAAGAGACTTCAGATCCAGTATTAGGGACCACTAAGGTCTATATAAAGAGACTTCAGATACAGTATTAGGGACCACTAAGGTCTATAAAGAGACTTCAGATACAGTATTAGGGGACCACTAAGGTCTATATAAAGAGACTTCAGATACAGTATTAGGGACCACTAAGGTCTATATAAAGAGACTTCAGATACAGTATTAGGGACCACTAAGGTCTAAATAAAAGAGACTTCAGATGCTGTATTAGGGACCACTAAGGTCTATATAAAGAGACTTCAGATACAGTATTAGGGGACCACTAAGGTCTATATAAAGAGACTTCAGATACAGTATTAGGGGACCACTAAGGTCTATATAAAGAGACTTCAGATACAGTATTAGGGACCACTAAGGTCTATATAAAGAGACTTCAGATACAGTATTAGGGACCACTAAGGTCTATATAAAGAGACTTCAGATACAGTATTAGGGACCACTAAGGTCTATATAAAGAGACTTCAGATACAGTATTAGGGACCACTAAGGTCTATATAAAGAGACTTCAGATACAGTATTAGGGGACCACTAAGGTCTATATAAAGAGACTTCAGATACAGTATTAGGGGACCACTAAGGTCTATATAAAAGAGACTTCAGATACAGTATTAGGGGACCACTAAGGTCTATATAAAGAGACTTCAGATACAGTATTAGGGACCACTAAGGTCTATATAAAGAGACTTCAGATACAGTATTAGGGGACCACTAAGGTCTATATAAAGAGACTTCAGATACAGTATTAGGGGACCACTAAGGTCTATATAAAAGAGACTTCAGATACAGTATTAGGGACCACTAAGGTCTATATAAAGAAACTTCAGATACAGTATTAGGGGACCACTAAGGTCTATATAAAGAGACTTCAGATACAGTATTAGGGGCCACTAAGGTCTATATAAAGAGACTTCAGATACAGTATTAGGGGACCACTAAGGTCTAAATAAAGAGACTTCAGATACAGTATTAGGGGACCACTAAGGTCTATATAAAGAGACTTCAGATACAGTATTAGGGACCACTAAGGTCTATAAAGAGACTTCAGATACAGTATTAGGGGACCACTAAGGTCTATATAAAGAGACTTCAGATACAGTATTAGGGACCACTAAGGTCTATATAAAGAAACTTCAGATACAGTATTAGGGACCACTAAGGTCTATATAAAGAGACTTCAGATACAGTATTAGGGACCACTAAGGTCTATAAAGAGACTTCAGATACAGTATTAGGGACCACTAAGGTCTATATAAAGAGACTTCAGATACAGTATTAGGGACCACTAAGGTCTATATAAAGAGACTTCAGATCCAGTATTAGGGACCACTAAGGTCTATAAAGAGACTTCAGATACAGTATTAGGGGACCACTAAGGTCTATATAAAGAGACTTCAGATACAGTATTAGGGACCACTAAGGTCTATAAAGAGACTTCAGATACAGTATTAGGGGACCACTAAGGTCTATATAAAGAGACTTCAGATACAGTATTAGGGGACCACTAAGGTCTATATAAAGAGACTTCAGATACAGTATTAGGACCACTAAGGTCTATAAAGAGACTTCAGATACGGTATTAGGGACCACTAAGGTCTATATAAAGAGACTTCAGATACAGTATTAGGGACCACTAAGGTCTATATAAAGAGACTTCAGATACAGTATTAGGGACCACTAAGGTCTATATAAAGAGACTTCAGATACAGTATTAGGGACCACTAAGGTCTATAAAGAGACTTCAGATACAGTATTAGGGTACCACTAAGGTCTAAATAAAAGAGACTTCAGATGCAGTATTAGGGACCACTAAGGTCTATAAAGAGACTTCAGATACAGTATTAGGGACCACTAAGGTCTATATAAAGAGACTTCAGATACAGTATTAGGGACCACTAAGGTCTATAAAGAGACTTCAGATACAGTATTAGGGACCACTAAGGTCTATATAAAGAGACTTCAGATACAGTATTAGGGACCACTAAGGTCTATATAAAGAGACTTCAGATACAGTATTAGGGACCACTAAGGTCTATATAAAGAGACTTCAGATACAGTATTAGGGACCACTAAGGTCTATAAAGAGACTTCAGATACAGTATTAGGGTACCACTAAGGTCTAAATAAAAGAGACTTCAGATACAGTATTAGGGACCACTAAGGTCTATAAAGAGACTTCAGATACAGTATTAGGGGACCACTAAGGTCTATATAAAGAGACTTCAGATACAGTATTAGGGACCACTAAGGTCTATATAAAAGAGACTTCAGATACAGTATTAGGGACCACTAAGGTCTATATAAAGAGACTTCAGATACAGTATTAGGGACCACTAAGGTCTATATAAAAGAGACTTCAGATACAGTATTAGGGACCACTAAGGTCTATATAAAGAGACTTCAGATACAGTATTAGGGACCACTAAGGTCTATATAAAAGAGACTTCAGATACAGTATTAGGGACCACTAAGGTCTATATAAAGAGACTTCAGATACAGTATTAGGGGACCACTAAGGTCTATATAAAGAGACTTCAGATACAGTATTAGGGGACCACTAAGGTCTATATAAAGAGACTTCAGATACAGAAACTCATAGTGCTCCTTTAAACCTTATTTACAGCTCTCTGGTGTGGGTACACACACACACACACACACACACACTCACACAGATGAACTAGTTGTGCAGAGTTAATGATGAAAGACAGACGTGTTGTCCGAGGGAACTTCCTGTCGTCTCTTTATCTCCTCTCCCTCCATCTGGGATCCGTCTCCTAAAGGACGCTGTGTACTACTAACAGACGCTGTGTACTACTAATGGACGCTGTGTACTACTAACAGACGCTGTGTACTACTAATGGACGCTGTGTACTACTAACGGAGGCTGTGTACTTCTAATGGACGCTGTGTACTACTAACGGACGCTGTGTACTACTATACTAATAACGGACGCTGTGTACTACTAACGGACGCTGTGTACTACTATACTACTAACGGACGCTGTGTACTACTAACGGATACTACTAACGGACGCTGTGTACTACTAATGGACGCTGTGTACTACTAACGGACGTTGTGTACTACTAATGGACGCTGTGTACTACTAATGGACGCTGTGTACTACTAACGGACACTGTGTACTACTAATGGACACTGTGTACTACTAATGGACACTGTGTACTACTAACGGACGCTGTGTACTACTAACGGACGCTGTGTACTACTAACGGACGCTGTGTAACGGACGCTGTGTACTACTAACGGACGTTGTGTACTACTAATGGACGCTGTGTACTACTAACGGACGCTGTGTACTACTAACGGACACTGTGTACTACTAATGGACACTGTGTACTACTAATGGACACTGTGTACTACTAACGGACGCTGTGTACTACTAACGGACGCTGTGTACTACTAACGGACGCTGTGTAACGGACGCTGTGTACTACTAACGGACGCTGTGTAATGGACGCTGTGTACTACTAACGGACACTGTGTACTACTAATGGACACTGTGTACTACTAACGGACGCTGTGTACTACTAACGGACGCTGTGTACTACTAATGGACACTGTGTACTACTAATGGACGCTGTGTACTACTAACGGACGCTGTGTACTACTAACGGACGCTGTGTACTACTAACGGACGCTGTGTCTGTGTACTACTAACAGACGCTGTGTACTACTAACGGACGCTGTGTACTACTAACGGACGCTGTGTACTACTAACGGACGCTGTGTACTACTAACAGACGCTGTGTACTACTAATGGACACTGTGTACTACTAACGGACACTGTGTACTACTAACAGACGCTACATATTATTTATCGCTGACCATAGATAATATCCTCTCTTTAAAAAAATACCTTTTAGACATTTATTTATTCATGTGTGTATTTATGTTTTTATACTTTATTTTTTTATTTTAGGTATTTAATTTTATTTTGTTTTAGGTATTAAATAATTTTAGGTTATTTTTTGTTTGTTGTTTTAATTTAGGTATTCTTTATTATTTGTCTTTTAGGTATTTTGTTATTTTATTTTAAGTATTTTCTATGTTATTTTAGGTATTTATTTAATTTAATTTTTTATTTGAGGTATTTTGTTATTTTATTTTATGTATCTTTTATTATATTTATATATATTTAGGTATTTGTAGATCATATCTTTTTAATGTGTATTCCTGCTATGGACCAGTCTATATTTCATATCTTTTCCTATATTGCTGGGATTAATAAAGTTGTCTGTTCCTCCTGCAGCGTTCCCGTCTGACCCGGTTCTTGAGTGTCCCGGTCCCGTGCTGCTGGGTCGGGAGGCGGTCCTTCGCTGTGACATCAGCGACGTCTTCTCGGCCAATCAAATGCGGGTCCTGTGGTTGTCGGGGAACAGGACGCTGCACTCCGAGTCCTTCGGGTTCTCCGGTTCCTTACAGAACGTGTCGGCGGTTCTTCGGCGCCGCGTCCAACAGGATCAGGTTGTGATCTGCCGGGCCGAGCTGCTGGAGCCGGGCGGAACCGTGTGGCGGTCCAGAACCGCCGCCGCCCCGCTGCACGTCCACTGTGAGTCTCTCAGAACACCCCGTCCCCTTATGGTCCCGTCCCTTATGGTCCCGCCCCTTATGGTCCCGCCCCTTATGGTCCCGTCCCTTATGGTCCCGCCCCTTATGGTCCCACCCCTTGTGGTCCCACCCCTTATGGTCCCACCCCTTATGGTCCCGTCCCTTAAGGTCCCGTCCCTTATGTCCTTTGAGAGAAATCATCTGTTTCAGTCTCAGATCTTTGAGTTCAGCTCATTATAAATAGGAAAAACAAAGTGTTGCATTAATAATGTTGTTCGGTGTATAAGCAACTAAAGCATTAAAAAAATGTCAGACAAAGGTACAAAAACCTGGAAAAAAACCCAAAAAAGGATAGTTTTTTTCATTTGTTTCATAGTCAGTGAGTCCCTGAGACTGACAGGTGTCTGCTCCGCCCACAGCTCCGCCCACCAACACCTCCCTGTCGGTGCGTCCAGGTGAGACGGTGCTGGAGGGTCAGCAGGTGATGATCAGCTGCCAATCAGACGGGGCCCCGCCCCCCACGCTGGTGCTGAGAAGGGAGGGGGTGGAGCTCCAGAGGGCTGGCCCCGCCTTCTCCCCTCTGTCCTTCAGCCTGTCCTCCGCCCGGCTGGAAGACTCCGCCCACTATCAGTGTGAAGCCTCCAACCAGTACGGCTCCCAACTGGTGACCAGCGCCGTCTCTGTCACAGGTACAGAGTCCACCGCCAGACTGGGTATTATTCAGAGAGTCTGGCAAATACTGCAGGTACTGGGAGGACTGGGTGGGGAGATACCCCTGGATTACTGCAGGTACCAGGAGGACTGGGTAGGGAGATACCCCTGGATTACTGCAGGTACTGGGAGGACTGGGTAGGGAGATACCCCTGGATTACTGCAAGTACTGGGAGGACTGGGTAGGGAGATTACTGCAGGTACTGGGAGGACTGGGTGGGGAGATACCCCTGGATTACTGCAGGTACCAGGAGGACTGGGTGGGGAGATACCCCTGGATTACTGCAGGTACTGGGAGGACTGGGTGGGGAGATACCCCTGGATTACTGCAGGTCCTGGGAGGACTGGGTAGGGAGATACCCCTGGATTACTGCAGGTACTGGGAGGACTGGGTAGGGAGATACCCCTGGATTACTGCAGGTACTGGGAGGACTGGGTAGGGAGATACCCCTGGATTACTGCAGGTACTGGGAGGACTGGGTGGGGAGATACCCCTGGATTACTGCAGGTACTGGGAGGACTGGTAGGGAGATACCCCTGGATTACTGCAGGTACTGGGAGGACTGGGTAGGGAGATTATTGCAGGTACTGGGAGGACTGGGTGGGGAGATACCCCTGGATTACTGCAGGTACCAGGAGGACTGGGTGGGGAGATACCCCTGGATTACTGCAGGTACTGGGAGGACTGGGTGGGGAGATACCCCTGGATTACTGCAGGTCCTGGGAGGACTGGGTAGGGAGATACCCCTAGATTACTGCAGGTACTGGGAGGACTGGGTAGGGAGATACCCCTGGATTACTGCAGGTACTGGGAGGACTGGGTAGGGAGATACCCCTGGATTACTGCAGGTACTGGGAGGACTGGTAGGGAGATACCCCTGGATTACTGCAGGTACTGGGAGGACTGGGTAGGGAGATTATTGCAGGTACTGGGAGGACTGGGTGGGGAGATACCCCTGGATTACTGCAGGTAGTGGGAGGACTGGGTGGGGAGATACCCCTGGATTACTGCAGGTACTGGGAGGACTGGGTGGGGAGATACCCCTGGATTACTGCAGGTACTGGGAGGACTGGGTGGGGAGATACCCCTGGATTACTGCAGGTACTGGGAGGATTGGGTGGGGAGATACCCCTGGATTACTGCAGGTACTGGGAGGACTGGGTAGGGAGATACCCCTGGATTACTGCAGGTACTGGGAGGACTGGGTAGGGAGATTATTGCAGGTACTGGGAGGACTGGGTAGGGAGATTATTGCAGGTACTGGGAGGACTGGGTGGGGAGATACCCCTGGATTACTGCAGGTACTGGGAGGACTGGTAGGGAGATACCCCTGGATTACTGCAGGTACTGGGAGGACTGGGTAGGGAGATACCCCTGGATTACTGCAGGTACTGGGAGGACTGGGTAGGGAGATTATTGCAGGTACTGGGAGGACTGGGTAGGGAGATTATTGCAGGTACTGGGAGGACTGGGTGGGGAGATACCCCTGGATTACTGCAGGTAGTGGGAGGACTGGGTGGGGAGATACCCCTGGATTACTGCAGGTACTGGGAGGACTGGGTGGGGAGATACCCCTGGATTACTGCAGGTACTGGGAGGACTGGTAGGGAGATACCCCTGGATTACTGCAGGTACTGGGAGGACTGGTAGGGAGATACCCCTGGATTACTGCAGGTAGTGGGAGGACTGGGTGGGGAGATACCCCTGGATTACTGCAGGTACTGGGAGGACTGGGTGGGGAGATACCCCTGGATTACTGCAGGTACTGGGAGGACTGGGTGGGGAGATACCCCTGGATTACTGCAGGTACTGGGAGGACTGGGTGGGGAGATACCCCTGGATTACTGCAGGTACTGGGAGGACTGGGTAGGGAGATACCCCTGGATTACTGCAGGTACTGGGAGGACTGGGTAGGGAGATTATTGCAGGTACTGGGAGGACTGGGTAGGGAGATTATTGCAGGTACTGGGAGGACTGGGTGGGGAGATACCCCTGGATTACTGCAGGTACTGGGAGGACTGGTAGGGAGATACCCCTGGATTACTGCAGGTACTGGGAGGACTGGGTAGGGAGATACCCCTGGATTACTGCAGGTACTGGGAGGACTGGGTAGGGAGATTATTGCAGGTACTGGGAGGACTGGGTAGGGAGATTATTGCAGGTACTGGGAGGACTGGGTGGGGAGATACCCCTGGATTACTGCAGGTAGTGGGAGGACTGGGTGGGGAGATACCCCTGGATTACTACAGGTACTGGGAGGACTGGGTGGGGAGATACCCCTGGATTACTGCAGGTACTGGGAGGACTGGTAGGGAGATACCCCTGGATTACTGCAGGTACTGGGAGGACTGGTAGGGAGATACCCCTGGATTACTGCAGGTACTGGGAGGACTGGGTAGGGAGATACCCCTGGATTACTGCAGGTACTGGGAGGACTGGGTAGGGAGATACCCCTGGATTACTGCAGGTACTGGGAGGACTGGGTAGGGAGATACCCCTGGATTACTGCAGGTACTGGGAGGACTGGGTAGGGAGATACCCCTGGATTACTGCAGGTACTGGGAGGACTGGTAGGGAGATACCCCTGGATTACTGCAGGTACTGGGAGGACTGGTAGGGAGATACCCCTGGATTACTGCAGGTAGGATGTGTGGTAGGCTGCCCTGCATCACCCTGGTGGGGCTCCACATTGGTGGTCTTAGAGAGGATCCTATAGAACTAGAACACTTACAGTAACCCGTGGTATTAAAAATAAAATGTGACATTGAAACAAGAAACATTAACTGAAAAAACACAAACGTCAAAAAGTGAGTTCATGATTTTAATGATTTTTTAATTTATATTTTCGGGTTTACATGACAGACAGTTGAATGCCTGAATAGTTTTGAAATTCATGTTACCCCCCTCCCCTGCCCCCTCCCCCCATCTGGTAACCCTAGCCATCCATGAAAGGAAGCGACAAAAATGTCCTAAAAAAACCCACAAAACATTGAAAAAAGCGCCACAAATGATGGAAAGAAACGTCGGTAAAAAGAAACAACTAGTCGTGTCTTGCGGACCGGATCTAAGTCTGCGAGGGGCCAGATTTGGCCCCCGGGCCTTGAGTTTGACACATGCTTTAGTCCTCCCTTTGTGCTTCTTGTTGGCTGTTGTGACAGAGGCGGACATTATGAAATATATAACAGTCGAGAAGCAGTCCTCCCTCGCTTAGTTGCTCGATTGTTGTGACGGATGTTATCTGGAGAGGAGACAAATACCTCTGCTGGGTCAGAAACACACACACATACACACACACACAGATACACATACACACACACACACACACACACACACACACACACACACACACACACACAGATACACACACACACACAGATACACATACACACACACACACACACACACAGATACACACACACACACACACAGATACACATACACACACACACACACAGATACACATACACACACACACAGATACACATACACACACACAGATACACATACACACACAAACACACACATACACACACACACAGATACACATACACACACACACACAGATACACATACACACACACACACACAGATACACATACACGCACACACACAGATACACATACACACACACACAGATACACATACACACACACACACACACACACACACACACAGAGATACACATACACACACACACAGATACACATACACACACACACAGATACACATACACACACACACAGATACACATACACACACACACACACACAGATACACATACACACACACACACAGATACACATACACACACACACAGATACACATACACACACACACACACACACACACACACACACAGATACACATACACCCACACACACACACACACAGATACACATACACACACACACACACACACAGATACACACATGCTTTATACATGCTAAAAGTAGTGATTATTTACATGGAGTCTGGTGGGTTTGGTGATGGTGATTTCTGTTTCATGTTAAACTAAAAGGATCTTCCTCTTTACCTAAAAGGTCTATCTCTGTAGGGATCCATCCCATAATGTTGTCAGACACTCTGAATAATAATCTGAGTCCGTCAGCAGTAACAACACAACTTTTAGTGGACGCTGACTGATGCTGAACATCTGTCCTTCAGGGTGACATGACAGCTAGTTTCTGGTGTAATGTAGTTATAGAGACTCGTCAGCACAGGGACACATAGCTATCACACATATACCGTATACATATATATATATATATATATATATGTATTATATATATATATATATATATATACAGTATATTATATATATATATATGTATGTAGGTATATATATATATGTGTATGTAGGTATGTATATATATGCGTGTGTGTATGTATATATATATGACAGAAATAACCTCTGACTCGTCTGCTGAGTCATGTGTCACACACGTTCCCTAAAATAACAGGAGAAGAAGAAGTGGGGTGAGACGCTGTATCAGGTGTTAAAGGTCAAAGGTCAACGGCTTTATTTTCATTCTGAACTCTGGAAAGTTCAGCAGCTTCCTTCCTTCTGTTCTACTGACACTTCACACTTCAGCCCCCCCCCCACACACACACACAGACACACACACACGCACACACACACAGACACACACACACAGACACACACACGCACTCTTTGGCTTCATTGCAAATGGATGTCTGCCAATAAGCCTAAAAGATCACATATATGATTATGATGATTGTGACATGATTAGCGTGATTAGCATGTATAGAGCAGCATATCTCCACCAGACTCCATGTAAATAATCACTACTTTTAGCATGTATAGAGCAGCATATCTCCACCAGACTCCATGTAAATAATCACTACTTTTAGCGTGTATAGAGCAGCATATCTCCACCAGACTCCATGTAAATAATCACTACTTTTAGCATGTATAGAGCAGCATATCTCCACCAGACTCCATGTAAATAATCACTACTTTTAGCGTGTATAGAGCAGCATATCTCCACCAGACTCCATGTAAATAATCACTACTTTTAGTGTGTATAGAGCAGCATATCTCCACCAGACTCCATGTAAATAATCACTACTTTTAGCGTGTATAGAGCAGCATATCTCCACCAGACTCCATGTAAATAATCACTACTTTTAGCGTGTGTAGAGCAGCATATCTCCACCAGACTCCATGTAAATAATCACTACTTTTAGTCTACCGCCTCTTTAGAGTCTTCAAACTCTTTTATTCTCCTGTGGGGAGAAATGTATAGCCTGCTTAAAGTGTGTGTGTGTGTGTGTGTGTGTGTGCAGCTCCCCCAAGGAACACGACGGTGCTCGTCCTGCCAGCTACGGTGGTCCAGGAGGGTCAAACTGTCAGCGTGCTCTGCCAGACTGTGTGCTTCCCGCCGCCGACTGCCGTGCTGCTGAAGAAGCTGGCCAATGGGACAGAGCTTTACTCAGCCAACTGCAGCTTCTTATTGGTTAACGTCACGGCCAGAGACTCGGGGCGTTACCAGGTCAACGTGAGCAACGAGTTAGGATACCAGGTCAAAGTGTTCAGCATCAGCGTCACAGGTCAGTCACACACAGGCGGAAATTCAAATACAAACCAGATTTAACATAAATAATCTGCACTTTTATCATTGTAAAACACACCCACTTACACGTGGAGATAGGCTGGATCTATACACACTAAAAGTAGTGATTATTTACATGTTTACTAGTTTCAGAGATTGTTGTTACCATCAGACAATTAGACACTTATTGTATTCTGAAGTCTGTTGGTCTTCCAACAGAGAGAAGCTCCAGTCCTCCCCCGAGTCTCGGCGCCACCATCGTCCTAGCTGTGTGCGTCGCTTCCGGGCTCGCAGCCGCCGCTCTGCTGCTCGAATACCTGCGGAGATCCCGAAAGAAAGGCTTCTATCAGCTGCACAAAGCAGCACCGCTTTCAGCCTGATGCTAACACCATCTCCCAGAACAGGGCTACCAACATCACAACGCCGGGCTACCAACTCCCAACATGTGGCTAACAACATCCCAACATGTGGCTAACAACATCCCAACACGTGGCTAACAACATCCCAACATGTGGCTAACAATATTCCAACATGTGGCTAACAACATCCCAACATGTGGCTTACAACATCCCAACATGTGGCTAACAAGATCTCAAGATGTGGCTAACAACATCCCAACATGTGGCTAACAACATCTCAAGATGTGGCTTACAACATCCCAACATGTGGCTAACAACATCTCAAGATGTGGCTTACAACATCCCAACATGTGGCTAACAACATTCCAACATGTGGCTAACAACATCCCAACATGTGGCTAACAACATCCCAACACGTGGCTAACAACATCCCAACATGTGGCTAACAACATCCTAAAGTGTGGCTACTTAGCTTTGAACCCGGACAAAATCTGCGAGCTTCTGTTTGATTTTTCACATTCAGACAGATTTCCAGTTACGTCGACCCGGCCCTGGGCGGACCAATCACAGCTGTCTGTCTCACACAGGGGCGGGCTTTAAGACAATGAGTGACAGAAGAGTGTCACACTGGAACGTAGTTACGGAAACATAACTGGCGTTCTCCGTCCAATATAACGCGCCAGGCTCAAGAACATTTAAACTGTCAAACTGTCCAACAAGGCGGTGCTGATTAAATATGAATCAAGATTCTGTTTTTGTGTTTTTTATTTTAGCGACTGTATTTTAGGAACCATTTTTTACCTGCTTCAAAATAGACCAATTTTTCCCCTCCTCCTTTTCTTGCTCTGATTGGTTGATTGGTTGATTGACGTCCAACATGTCGTTTTCATTTCCCAAGATGTGGCAACAACTTCCAAACATGTTACTATGAATGAACACCCGACCTTTAGCCATTGGCGGGTGTAACCATCAGTCCATCAGCCGCGGCCACACCTTTAGCGGTTGCCGGGTGTAACCATCAGTCCATCAGCCGCGGCCACACCTTTAGCGATTGGCGGGTGTAACCATCAGTCCATCGGCCGCTGGTGTAACCATCAGTCCGTCGGCCGTGGGTGTAACCATCAGTCCATTGGCCGCTGGTGTAACCATCAGTCCGTCGGCCGTGGGTGTAACCATCAGTCCATTGGCCGCTGGTGTAACCATCAGTCCGTCGGCCGTGGGTGTAACCATCAGTCCATTGGCTGCAAGCACACCTGTCTATCCATTCAGGTTGGAGTTTGAATGTTTTGGCTCATTACTGACATTAATGTTTTTTGTCGCATTTATGACGTTTTTGACTTTTGTTATTAATTATTTTATTTTTTACAATGTTTTTGTTGGTTTTTCCAAAGTTTTATTTGTTTATAAAAATCAGTTTCAGTTTGGTTTCCTGCCTCTAATGTCTTTTTTAGGAAATGTAGGAAGATGTTGAAAAAAGAAAGAAAAACTAACACACACACACACACACACTCACACACACAAACACACACTAACAGAAACACAGAGCTTGTAAAAGTTCTGACAGTTAAACTGCAGAAGGTCAGAGGTGTGTGTGTGTGTGAGTGTGTGTGAGTGTGTTTGTGTCTGTGTGTGTGTGTGTGTGTGTGTGTGTGTGTTTCTGCAGATTCAGCAGTGTTCAGTGTGTTCCTCACTTCTTTTTGCTATGTCTTCTTTTTAATCTGCTGGAATTTCCTGTCTGAGACAAGATGGAGCTGTTTCCCCCAAACAGCTCCATCAGCCTATCTATGTGTGTGTGTGTGTGTGTGTCAAACACAATATATATGTATACAGTATATACATATATAAATATATACATACAGTGAGGAAAATAAGTATTTGAACACGCTGCTATTTTGCAAATTCTCCCACTTATAAATCATGGAGGGGTCTGAAATTGTCATCGTAGGTGCATGTCCACATGTCCACCATTTATTATCCTAAATTAGATGCACCTGTTTGAGGTCGTTAGCTGCATAAAGACACCTGTCCACCCCATACAATCAGTAAGAATCCAACTACTAACATGGCCAAGACCAAAGAGCTGTCCAAAGACACTAGAGACTAAATTGTCCACCTCCACCAGGCTGGAAAGGGCTACGGGGACATGTCTAAGCAGCTTGGTGAAAAAAGGTCCACTGTTGGAGCAATCATTAGAAAATGGAAGAAGCTAAACATGACTGTCAATCTCCCTTGGACTGGGGCTCCATGCAAGATCTCACCTCGTGGGGTCTCAATGATCCTAAGAAAGGTGAGAAATCAGCCCAGAACTACACGGGAGGAGCTGGTCCATGACCTGAAAAGAGCTGGGACCACCGTTTCCAAGGTTACTGTTGGTAATACACTAAGACGTCATGGTTTGAAATCATGCATGGCCCGGAAGGTTCCCCTGCTTAAACCAGCACATGTCAAGGCCCGTCTTAAGTTTGCCAATGACCATTTGGATGATCCAGAGGAGTCATGGGAGAAAGTCATGTGGTCAGATGAGACCAAAATAGAACTTTTTGGTCATAATTCCACTAACCGTGTTTGGAGGAAGAAGAATGATGAGGACCATCCCAAGAACACCATCCCTACTGTGAAGCATGGGGGGGTAGCATCATGCTTTGGGGGTGTTTTTCTGCACATGGGACAGGGCGACTGCACTGTATTAAGGAGAGGAGGACCGGGGCCATGTATTGGGAGATTTTGGGGAACAACCTCCTTCCCTCAGTTAGAGCATTGAAGATGGGTCGAGGCTGGGTCTTCCAACATGACAATGACCCGAAGCACACAGCCAGGAGAACCAAGTAGTGGCTCTGGAAGAAGCAGATCAAGGTTCTGGGGGGGCCTAGCCAGTCTCCAGACCTAAACCCAATAGAGAATCTTTGGAGGGAGCTCAAACTCTGTGTTTCTCAGCGACAGCCCAGAAACCTGACTGATCTAGAGAAGATCTGTGTGGAGGAGTGGGCCAAAATCCCTTCTGCAGTGTGTCAAACCTGGTGAAGAACTACAGGAAACGTTTGACCTCTGGAACTGCAAACAAAGGCTACTGTACCAAATATTAACATTGATTTTCTCAGGTGTTCAAATACTTATTTGCAGCTGTATCATACAAATAAATAGTTAAAAAATCATACATTGTGATTTCTGGATGTTTTTTTTAGATTATGTCTCTCACAGTGGACATGCACCTACGATGACAATTTCAGACCCCTCCATGATTTCTAAGTGGGAGAACTTGCAAAATAGCAGCATGTTCAAATATTTATTTTCCTCACTGTGTTTACACACATATAGACAGAGGACAGACTCTGCAGAGATGTGTCTCCCTCTGCTGGAAATCTTCAGCCTTGATTATAAAGATGCTTCTTGAAGTTTTGTTCCTGTCAGAAAAAGGAAAGAGAATCTAAGAGATTTTAATTTAACTTATATTTATTAAAATGAATTCATGTTAAAGCTCTTCATTTAAAATCTGGTCTTATTAAATACAAGAGACAACATTTCAGACATGTGATATATTACATAGTATTTATTTCAAAAGCGTTTGATCTCCTAAAATATTTATGTACATTTCTATTTTTCCGAACTTTAATTTTTATTTTCCAGGTGGAAATGTGCTTCATAAATAAATCATCAGTGAAAATAATTTATTCACTGACAGCAAACCAAGTGAGACGGTTGTAAAAGCTTTTATTGTGAAACTATTTTATCTCCGCGTCATTTATTTCTTCCCAAAACATTACATTTTAAATTGTTTATTTTACACTTTTCCTTTTTGAGGTAGGAAATGTGTTTCCACAAAGAAATAATAAGTGAAAATAGTATTTATTATAAGAAAAATAAATGTGTTTAGTCGAAACAAAACTTGTAAACGCCTTTATTGTGAAATCCGAGCGGAGAGGAAGTTGACAGTTAGCATCCACCGTAGCTACAGCAGTGTGTGTGTGTGTGTGTCCGTGTGTGTGTATGTGTGTGTTCCCGTGTGAAGATGCTACCTTTATCTGTTAAAGACGACGAGTACAAGCCCGCTAAGTTTAACCTGCTGCTGAAGCTCTCGGGATGGTTCAGGTAAGCCCAACCAAGCTAACGGCTAACACAGCTAACGGCTAACACAGCTAGCGGCTAACACAGCTAACGGCTAACACAGCTAGCGGCTAACAGACCCATCTGCTAACACAGCTAGCGGCTAACAGACCCATCTGCTAACACAGCTAACGGCTAACAGACCCATCTGCTAACACAGCTAACGGCTAACAGACCCATCTGCTAACACAGCTAACGGCTAACAGAGCCAACGGCTAACACAGCTAGCGGCTAACGTTTGAGCCGAGCCGCTAGCCTGAAGCTAACCGGTTAGCATGGATCGACACAGAAGGGATACAGCTACAGCGATGACAGTTGCGTTCAGGAAAAACATCGTGGTTTGTGTTTAAATACTCCCGATGAGCGAACACAAGTATTTTGGGTGAACATGTTAATAATATGTTGTTATATTTATATTAGCCTAAAATTAGCGAGATTTTGCGTAACTTCCGGCCGTAGTTGTATCCCTTGTTGTTACATCAGATAGCTACGTGTCCCTGTGCTGACGAGTCTCTATAACTACATTACACCAGAAACTAGCTGTCATGTCACCCTGAAGGACAGATGTTCAGCATCAGTCAGCGTCCACTAAAAGTTGTGTTGTTACTGCTGACGGACTCAGATTATTATTCAGAGTGTCTGACAACATTATGGGATGGATCCCTACAGA
>CM057245.1:32768018-32773018 GCA_029931835.1 Etheostoma nigrum
TCACACATACACACACATCAGATACACACACACACACACACTCACTAGATACACACACACACACATCAGATACACACACACACACACACATATAAGTCCTTTATCAAACTGTATGAATGTGTCCCAGGATAGGACATGATGCCTTTATGCTGGATTGCCCCCCCCCCCCCAGCATGTGATGACGGCTCATAGAGACACAGCATTTGTGTGTGTGTGTGTGTGTGTGTGTGTGTGTGTATCTGTAGTTACGTCAGAGCAGAGGTTCTGGCTGGTTTCGTCAACGGACTCTTCCTCATCTTCACAGCCTTCTTCATCTTCTCTGAAGGAGTCGAGGTAACACACACACACACACACACACACACTCACTCATAGAGAAGTGTTGTAATGTAGTGGGATAATGTACCTGTCTACCATCTGTCTGTCTGTCTCTCTACCTGTCTGTCTACCATGTGTCTGCCTGTATGAACCTGTCTCTCTCTCTGCCTGTATGAACCTGTCTCTCTCTCTGCCTGTATGAACCTGTCTCTCTCTCTCTGCCTGTATGAACCTGTCTCTCTCTCTCTGCCTGTCTGTCTCTCTGCCTGTATGAACCTGTCTCTCTCTCTACCTGTCTGTCTACCATGTGTCTGCCTGTATGAACCTGTCTCTCTCTCTGCCTGTATGAACCTGTCTCTCTCTCTGCCTGTATGAACCCGTCTCTCTCTCTGCCTGTCTGTCTGTCAGAGAGCTCTGGAGCCTCCAGACGTTCACCACGACCGGCTGCTTCCTGTCTCTGTTGCCGGTCTGCTGGTAAACCTGGTGGGGATCTTCGTCTTCCAGCACGGGGGCCACGGACACTCTCACGGGGGAGAGGAAGGTAACACGCATATATATATATATATATATATATATATATATATATATATACTCACCTAAAGGATTACAGTGAGGAAAATAAGTATTTGAACACGCTGCTATTTTGCAAGTTCTCCCACTTAGAAATCATGGGGGGGTCTGAAATTGTCCTCGTAGGTGCATGTCCACTGTGAGAGACATAATCTAAAAAAAAGAATCCAGAAATCACAATGTATGATTTTTTAACTATTTATTTGTATGATACAGCTGTAAATAAGTATTTGAACACCTGTCTATCAGCTAGAATTCTGACCCTCAAAGACCTGTTAGTCTGCCTTCAAAATGTCCACCTCCACTCCATTTATTATCCTAAATTAGATGCACCTGTTTGAGGTCGTTAGCTGCATAAAGACACCTGTCCACCCCATACAATCAGTAAGAATCCAACTACTAACATGGCCAAGACCAAAGAACTGTCCAAAGACACTAGAGACTAAATTGTCCAAATGGAAGAAGCTAAACATGACTGTCAATCTCCCTCGGACTGGGGCTCCATGCAAGATCTCACCTCGTGGGGTCTCAATGATCCTAAGAAAGGTGAGAAATCAGCCCAGAACTACACGGGAGGAGCTGGTCCAGGACCTGAAAAGAGCTGGGACCACCGTTTCCAAGGTTACTGTTGGTAATACACTAAGACGTCATGGTTTGAAATCATGCATCGCCCGGAAGGTTCCCCTGCTTAAACCAGCACATGTCAAGGCCGTCTTAAGTTTGCCAATGACTATTTGGATGATCCAGAGGAGTCATGGGAGAAAGTCATGTGGTCAGATGAGACCAAAATAGAACTTTTTGGTCATAATTCCACTAACCGTGTTTGGAGGAAGAAGAATGATGAGGACCATCCCAAGAACACCATCCCTACTGTGAAGCATGGGGGGGTAGCATCATGCTTTGGGGGTGTTTTTCTGCACATGGGACAGGGCAAGGTCAAGGTAACTTTATTATCCCCAAGGGGCAATTTGAATTACAGCCAGCAGTAACAATATCTTATCATTTCACAACAATAAACACAACCACAGTACAGCATAATTTAAATTGAATTTACAGAGTATTATTAACAATGGTAATAACCGCCGGGATGAATGACCTTTTTAGTCTGTTTGTTCTGCATCGTGGCAGACTATATCTAAATATAAATAAATATATATAAAGACTATATCTGCGCCGGATGGCAGCAGCATAAATTCATCCCACAGAGGATGATGGGATCAGCCAGGATGGCTCTCGCCTTCTTCAGTGATCTGGCCTCATACAGGTCGTGTAGGTCATTTAAGGGTGGGCCAACAGTTTTGCTGCACACCTTCACAATACCTTGCATGCGGTTTCCCTGTTTAATGGAAAGTGACCCGTGCCAGCAGATAAAAGAAAAAGTAAGAACTGATTCAATAAAACAGGAATAAAACATTTTTGTAAAAACAGTGTCGACATTAAAACTGTGAAGCTTCCGGAGAAAGTGTATGCGCTGATGTGCTTTTTTACACACAGCATCAACCTGGGACTCAAAGCTCAGTCTACTGTCGACCACAGTCCCAGATATGTACTGCTGCACAAGTCCAACTGGCTGGTTGTCCTTTACAACAGGGGGATTCTTCTGAAGTCGATGCACATCTCTTTTGTTTTTGCCACATTAATGTTTAAAAAGGAGGCTTTGCACCAGTCAATAAAATCATCCACTACAGGACCGAGTTCAGAGTCTCACTGCTGAGGAGGGACACAATGACCGAATCATCCGCAAATTTAATAATGTGGCGCCGTTCATGATGGCTTTGGCACGCATTTGTGTATAAAACAAATAAAAGAGGGGAGAGGACACAGCCCTGGGGAGACCCAGTAGAAGAGAAGATGGTATCTGATAAAACACCGTTCACTCTCACCCTTTGCGACCTCACTGTTAAAACATCCACCAGCCAGCAGATCAGTCCAGTATCAATGTTCAGAGTGTTCTTCAACCGGTCTGCTAAAACATGGGGCTGAATGCAGTTAAAAGCGGAGGAGAAGTCAATAAATAAAGTCAATAAATATAGACGGACAAAAGTCTTGGCCCCCTCAAGATGTTTAAAAAACATGTTTAAAAGTGTCCCTGTTGCATCGTCCACGTCCCTGCCCGACCTGTAGGCAAACTGGAGGGGGTCTAACTTATCCTGTACAGTGTCCAAAAGTGCATCCTTCACAAGTCTTTCAAAAACTTTCATGACATGAGATGTAAGTGCCACTGGTCTGAAGTCATTAAGGGTCTTAGGAGTTTGCGTCTTAGGCACAGGAACAATTATTGAGTCCTTCCAGAGACAAGGGAGAACTGGAAGATAGAGCAGAAGATGTCTGCCAGCTGGACAGCACAGTTCTTCAGAACACGACCCCCGATCCCATCAGGACCTGGACTTTTCCTTTCTTTTGCACCACAAAAGAGTTTCAAGACCATGAATTTATCAATGGGCACAATATTATTTACAGGATTTAAATCAACATTTTTAAAAACAGACATCTCCTCACTAAAATCATGGATATTAAAACGATTATAAAAAACATTCAGTTCATTAGAAAAGTCCAGGTCAGTTTTCCCATTCTGAGAGAGAGAACACTTTTTGGACTCTAACCCCATCATGGTTTTCACGCCCTCCCATGCAGGACGTGAATTTCCAGTGCGCAGTGAGTTTTCTACTTTGTCCTTATATACGCACTTGGCCATCTTGAGTTCCCTCTTCACCTGTTTAGAGAGTGTCCTGTGCTGTATCATGTCCCCCGGGTTAAAACTAATGTTCCTCTGATTAATTATGCTTTTGACTGATTTGGAGACCCAGGGTTTATTATTTGGATAAATGGAGATGAGTTTTTGGGAGATGATCATTTCCTCACAGAAAGATATATAGGCAGACACAGTTTCTGTCAGTTCATCTACATCTAAACAGGCATTTTTAAACACATCCCAATCAGTGACAGTGAAACAGTCCTGGAGACACTGAACTGAGTTTTCTGTCCTTACCGGAACAAATCTTTGTTCCGCCTTGTGCCTCTTCAGGACCGATTTGTATGTCGGAACCAAATACGCAGCATTATGGTCTGACGATCCAAGAGGGGCTCTAGGAAGAGATTTGTAAGCCCCCTTAACCGTCCCAAAACAAAGGTCCAGACACTTCGAGTGACGAGTCGGACAAGTAACATACTGGTAAAAGTTACCGAGAGACTTCGCCGGTTTACAATGATTAAAATCACCCATAATTAGGATCGGTGCGTCCGGCGCGATCCCCTGTAGCCGCTGCACAGCTCTGGTCATGGCTTAAGTAGCCCTGTCAACGTCAGCCTTCGGGTGAATATAAACAAGAAGATCTTGGAAGATAGAAGGGACGTAAGGATACAGAGAGGAGTTCAATGTCCGGCGTACACAGTGACTCTCTGACAACCACCGTGTTGCACCAGTTATTGTTTATGTACAGACACAATCCCCCGCCAAGTGACTTACCGGTCACTGCAGGGTCTCTGTCCAAGCGGTAGGGAACTCCGAAGCCGTCGATCTCAAGATCGGACTGTAGGTCGTGTTCCTTAAGCCATGTTTCTGTGAAGAACACTAGGCAGCTTGCCAGGAACTTCACGTTTGCCTGAAGCTCGTCAACTTTATTCCGGAGGGACTGGACATTGGCGAGAAAGACTGTGGGAAGGGGAATCCGCCTATGTCCCTGTCTCCTGAGCGTCTGGCGTACACCGCCGCGTCTCCCTCTTTTCCTCGCTGTCGGCCTCGTCCGGTGCGCCCTGTTCCTGTTCCCTGCGTAAGTCCGGCAACCGGAGGATAACTGCAGAAGAGTCCACGGTGCCCACACTGGTACTTCGCAGAAGCAGAAGGAATTCCCGACTATACTGGAGAGGTTCTCCATACACAAGAAGTCCGCATAAAAAGTGACATGACAGCGTCAGCAGGAAAAGGAGGCCTGTCAAATTCAGACGAGTCATGTTGTCTCCGGACAGGTTAAGAACCACGGTTAAAAATTGGTTAAATAAACACGTAAAATGGTTTAAAACGGTTTAAAACCAGATAAAACGGTTTAAAACCAGATAAAACACAGTTCCCATACACGGACTACACACCACTCTCACACACTGCTGCTGCGTGTCGC
>CM057245.1:32780518-32803018 GCA_029931835.1 Etheostoma nigrum
CCAAACCATGTGACCAAACTGTAATAAATAATTGTTTTGATTATTGATCTGCAGCTTTATTGACGACATCACAGTTTCTATTCAGACGACAAGCTGTAATGTAACCCTGGCAACATTATGGGATGGATCCCTACAGACATAGACCTTTTAGTTTAACATGGAACAGCCCCGAGATCACCAAACCCACCAGACTCCATGTAAATAATCACAAAATTATTTACATGGAGTCTGGTTGCTAAGTGACATTTATTATTTTTCCTGTAGGGTTACATTGCAGCTTGTCTAATTTCAGAGATTGACGTAAAAACATGGGAAATAGGGCCCAGGTTGAAAACCCCCTTATAGTGTGTGTGGGGGCTTGTATTGCTATCTTTATGAGGACGTTTGATGGGTCAGCGTCCCAGGAAGTGGCCGCTGTGTGTCAGGAGCAGTAGGTGGAGCCGTCGACGACGTGCAGGTGTTGCAGTGCGTCTGGTTCTGCGTTCACTCGCAGCATATCCACCTCCAGCGGGTGGAGGCGACCGGTGACCACCAGCGAATGGAGCGGGCCACCCAGGTCACATGACACCAGCTGACGCAGCGTTGCCGTGCGAATCGTCTGGTCGTCGGCGCCGAGCCGGGCCACGCCCACACACACCGTGTCCTCCGTCAGACCTGGAAGAGACAACAACCACCGTGTTAGCATGCTAACAGAAGCTAACCGCAGGATGGAAAGACAAAAATAAAAAGTATGTTCATGTCCTGCTTGGCGTCAATTCTTCATGTAAACCACATGTGTCAAACTCAAGGCCCGCATGATCATTTTATATATCTGTTTTTAATGGCCCTGTGATGTGACGCCCCAATAACACACACTACAAATCCCATGATGCAGTGCAAGCCGCGGTACAAGTTCGGTCTGTTGATGTCTACAACACTAATATCAAATCAAAGCTGGACCCCAACAATAGCCAAGAGAAGACTGGATTCTGAAAATGAAGCTTTCAAAGCCGGAGAATGAAGATATGTTTACTGGAACTGTAAATTAGTGCGTCTCCTTTGAGGGAGTAACGTCGCTGTAATGAAGGAGTATAACCTAAGACGGCACTACGAGACAAAACATGAGGACAAGTTCAAGAGGGGGACTTCGTGAAGAGTTGTACGATGAAAGTGCGCAACGTCGTTTGTCCAAATAAAACGCGAACGTTCGCAAATGTAAGCCTCAGCAGAAACACTGTTGCTAATCAGGTTTGTGAGATGGCGACTGATCTGAAAACGGAGTTTTTTGTTGCATACTCTCGTGCCGTGGATGAAACTACTGACGCGACTGACACGGCACAGCTGGCGATATTCATCCGTGGAGTGGATTCCGATGTGTGCGTAACAGAGGACATACTGGACATTAAATCGATGCACGGGACAACGAAAGGAGAAGACATCTTTGGAAATGGCAACAACTTGTTGGACTTACAACAGATGGTGCACCGGCGATGTGTGGTGAAAAAATGGACTGGTGGGACGGGTGCGGGAGGAGAACTGTGCCGGTGAGTGGACAGTACATCACTGCATCATACACCAGGAACCGCTGAGTAGTAAAGTCCTAAAATGGATCATGTGATGAACACAAACCGTCAACCTTACCATGTCCCACGGTTTACATCACCGCCAGTTCCAGTCTTTCTGCGGAAAAAGGATTGCGAGTTTGGCGATATGCCGTATCATACGGAGGTCCGGTGGCTAAGTCGGGGAAAAGTTCTCAAAAGACACTTTGAGCTGCGAGGGGAAATCTGCCAGTTCATAGACAGTGAGGGGAAAGACTGCCAGTTCATGGACAGTGAGGGGAAAGACTGCCAGTTCATGGACAGTGAGGGGAAAGACTGCCAGTTCATGGACAGTGAGGGGAAAGACTGCCAGTTCATGGACAGTGAGGGGAAAGACTGCCAGTTCATGGACAGTGAGGGGAAAGACTGCCAGTTCATGGACAGTGAGGGGAAAGACTGCCAGTTCATGGACAGTGAGGGGAAAGACTGCCAGTTTATGGACAGTGAGGGGAAAGACTGCCAGTTCATTGACAGTAGGGGAAAGACTGCCAGTTCATGGACAGTGAGGGGAAAGACTGCCAGTTCATGGACAGTAGGGGCAAAGACTGCCAGTTCATGGACAGTGAGGGGAAAGACTGCCAGTTCATGGACAGTGAGGGGAAAGACTGCCAGTTCATGGACAGTGAGGGGAAAGACTGCCAGTTCATGGACAGTGAGGGGAAAGACTGCCAGTTCATGGACAGTGAGGGGAAAGACTGCCAGTTCATGGACAGTGAGGGGAAATCTGCCAGTTCATGGACAGTAGGGGAAAGACTGCCAGTTCATGGACAGTGAGCGGAAATCTACCAGTTCATGGACAGTGAGGGGAAAGACTGCCAGTTCATGGACAGTGAGGGGAAAGACTGCCAGTTCATGGACAGTGAGGGGAAAGACTGCCAGTTCATGGACAGTGAGCGGAAATCTACCAGTTCGTGGACAGTAGGGGGAAAGACTGCCAGTTCGTGGACAGTAGGAGGAAAGACTGCCAGTTCGTGGACAGTAAGGGGAAAGACTGCCAGTTCATGGACAGTGAGGGGAAAGACTGCCAGTTCATGGACAGTGAGGGGAAAGACTGCCAGTTCATGGACAGTGAGGGGAAAGACTGCCAGTTCGTGGACAGTAAGGGGAAAGACTGCCAGTTCGTGGACAGTGAGGGGAAAGACTGCCAGTTCGTGGACAGTGAGGGGAAAGACTGCCAGTTCATGGACAGTAAGGGGAAATCTGCCATTTCTGCGGGATGAAAAGTGGAAATGTGAGTTGGCGTTCCTGGCTGACATAACGTCGCATCTTGGCGCTTTAAACCTTCAACTCCAGGGACGGGAGCACATAATAACTGATATGCATGATGCTGTGAAGGCATTTCAAGCGAAGGTGCGCTTATGGAAGACACAAATACACCAATGCAACTTGTCTCACTTTCCCTGTTGCCAAGTAACATTGAACCAAGAAAGGGCCACAGTTTTCCCAAATGCCACCTTTGCTGAGTTTGCACAGCGCTTCAGTGACTTTGAGGCACAGAAAAGTAATTTCGAACTGCTTCGCAACCCATTTGCAGTCACCATGGAAACCACACCAGTAGAAATGCAGATGGAGCTGATAGAACTGCAATGTAACGGGACGCTGAAGGCAAAGCACGACACCGCGGGGCCAGCACAGTTCACTCGCTTCCTTCCTGAAGCGACGCCGCAGCTCCGCCAACATGCGGCTCGAGTCCTGTCCACGTAGGCAGCAGACGTCTGAGCGAGCAGCTGTTCTCTGGGATGAAAATCAACAAAACGTCACACTGGAGCCGCCTCACTGATCCTGAGAATCTCCACAACACAGAACCTAACCCCAAACATAAACCATATCCACAACACAGAACCTAACCCAAACATAAACCATATCCACAACACAGAACCTAACCCAAACATAAACCATCTCCACAACACAGAACCTAACCCCAAACATAAACCATCTCAACACAGAACCTAACCCAAACATAAACCATCTCCACAACACAGAACCTAACCCCAAACATAAACCATCTCAACACAGAACCTAACCCAAACATAAACCATCTCCACAACACAGAACCTAACCCCAAACATAAACCATCTCCACAACACAGAACCTAACCCCAAACATAAACCATCTCAACACAGAACCTAACCCCAAACATAAACCATCTCAACACAGAACCTAACCCCAAACATAAACCATCTCAACACAGAACCTAACCCCAAACATAAACCATCTCAACACAGAACCTAACCCCAAACATAAACCATCTCAACACAGAACCTAACCCCAAACATAAACCACTCCACAACACAGAACCTAACCCCAAACATAAACCATCTCCACAACACAGAACCTACGCCAACAAAAACCACTCCACAACACAGAACCTGTATTGGGTCGCGGTCGGTATCGGGTTGCGGGGGCAGCAGCTCCAGTAAGGGACCCCAAACTTCCCTTTCCCGAGTCACATCAACCAGCTCCGCCTGGGGGATCCCGAGGCATTCCCAGGCCAGGTTGGAGATATAATCTCTCCACCTAGTCCTGGGTCTTTCCCGAGGCCTCCTCCCAGCTGGACATGCCTGGAATACCTCCCTAGGGACCCCCCCAGGAGGCATCCTTACCAGATGCCCGAACCACCTCAACTGGCTCCTTTCGACGTGAAGGAGCAGCGGCTCTACTCCGAGCTCCTCTCGGATGACTGAGCTTCTCACCCTATCTCTAAGGGAGACGCCAGCCACCCTCCTGAGGAAACCCATTTTGGCCGCTTGTACCCTGGATCTCGTTCTTTCGGTCATGACCCAGCCTTCATGACCATAGGTGAGGGGAAAAACGAAAATTGCCCGGTAGATCGAAAGCTTTGCCTTCTGGCTCAACTCTCTTTTCGTCACAACGGTGCGATACACGGAATGTAATACCGCACCGCTGCTCCAATTCTCCGACCAATCTCACGCTCCATGATCCCCTCACTCGCGAACAAGACCCCAAGGTACTTTAACTCCTTCACTCCCCACCTGAAGAAAGCACTCCATCGGTTTCCTGCTGAGAACCATGGCCTCAGATTTAGAGGTGCTGATCCTCATCCCAGCCGCTTCACACTCGGCTGCGAACCGATCCAGTGAGTGCTGAAGGTCACAGACCGATGATGCCATCAGGACCACATCATCTGCAAAAAGCAGCGATGAGATCCCGAGCCCACCGAACTGCAACCCCTCCGCGCCCTGACTACGCCTCGATATCCTGTCCATAAATATTACAAACAGGATTGGTGACAAAGCGCAGCCCTGGCGGAGGCCAACCCTCACCTGGAACGAGTCCGACTTACTGCCGAGAACCCGGACACAGCTCTCGCTTTGGTCATACAGAGATTGGATGGCCCTGAGAAGGGACCCCCCTCACCCCATACTCCCGCAACACCTCCAACAATTTCTCCCGGGGGACCCGGTCATACGCCTTCTCCAGATCCACAAAAAACACATGTAGACTGGTTGTGCATACTCCCAGGCCCCCTCCAAGATCCTTGCGAGAGTGAAGATCTGATCCGTTGTTCCACGGCCAGGACGGAATCCGCATTGTTCCTCTTCAATCCGAGGTTCGACTATCGGCCGAACCCTCCTTTCCAGCACCTTGGAGTAGACTTTACCAGGGAGGCTGAGAAGTGTGATACCCCTGTAATTGGCACACACCCTCTGGTCCCCCTTTTTAAAGAGGGGAACCACCACCCCGGTCTGCCACTCCCTAGGCACCGTCCCAGACTTCCACGCAATGTTGAAGAGGCGTGTCAACCAAGACATCCCCTCCACACCCAGAGCTTTCAGCATTTCTGGACGGATCTCATCAATCCCTGGGGCTTTGCCACTGTGGAGTTGTTTGACTACCCAGCGACTTCCACCAGGGAAATTGACGACAATCCCCCATCATCCTCCAGCTCTGCCTCTACCACAGAGGGCGTGTCAGCTAGATTTAGGAGTTTCTCAAAGTGCTCCTTCCACCGCTCTATTACCTCCCCAGTTGAGGTCAACAACGTCCCATCCTTACTGTATACAGCTTGGATGATTCCTCGCTTCCCACTCCTGAGGTGGCGAACGGTTTTCCAGAAGCACCTTGGTGCCGACCGAAAGTCCTTCTCCATGTCTTCTCCGAACTTCTCCCACACCCGCTGCTTTGCCTTTGTCACGGCAGAGGCTGCAGCCCTTCGGGCCCGTCGGTACCCTGCAACTGCCTCCGGAGTCCTCCGGGATAACATATCCCGGAAAGACTCCTTCTTCAGTCGGGCGGCTTCCCTGACCACCGGTGTCCACCAGGGTGTTTGCGGGTTACCGCCCCTTGAGGCACCTAAGACCCTAAGACCACAGCTCGCCGCCGCAGCTTTAGCAATAGAAACTTTGAACATTGTCCACTCAGGTTCAATGCCCCCAGCCTCCACAGGGATGCCCGAAAAGCTCCGCCGGAGGTGTGAGTTGAAAGTCCGTCGGACAGGGGCCTCCTCCAGACGTTCCCAGTTTACCCGCAATACCCGTTTGGGCTTACCAGGTCTGTCCAGAGTCTTCCCCCATCCCCTGACCCAGCTCACCACCAGATGGTGATCAGTTGACAGCTCTGCCCCTCTCTTCACCCGAGTGTCCAAAACATACAGCCTCAGATCAGATGAAACTATTATAAAATTGATCATTGACCTTTGGCCTAGGGTGCTCTGGTACCACGTACACTTATGCTCTGGTACCACATACACTTATGAGCACCCTAGGGTGCTCTGGTACCACGTACACTTATGAGCATCCCTATGTTCGAACATGGTGTTTGTGATGGACAATCCATGACTAGCACAGAAGTCCAACAACAGACAACCACTCTGGTTCAGATCAGGGAGGCCGTTCCTCCCAATCACGCCTCTCCAAGTATCTCCATCATTGCCCACGTGTGCATTGAAGTCCCCCAGCAGAACTATGGAGTCCCCTACTGGAGCCCCATACAGGACTCCATTCAAGGTCTCCAAGAAGGCCGAATACTCCGAACTCTTGTTTGGTGCATATGCACAAACAACAGTCAGAGTTTTCCCCCCCATCACCCGCAGGCGTAGGGAGGCGACCCTCTCGTCCACCGGGGTAAACTCCAACGCAGCGGCGCTCAGCCGGGGGCTTGTGAGTATCCCCACACCCGCCCGGCGCCTCACACCATGGGCAACTCCAGAGTAGGACAGAGTCCAATCCCTATCCAGGAGTACGGTTCCAGAACCGAGACTGTGCGTAGAGGTAAGCCCCACCAGATCTAACTGGTAGCGCTCCACCTCCCGCACAAGTTCCGGCTCCTTCCCCCACAGAGAGGTGACATTCCACGTCCCCAGAGCCAGCCTCTGCCGCCCGGGTCTGGTCCGTCGAAGCCCCTGACCTTCGCTGCCACCCATATAACCGCGCACCCGACCCCTTTGGATCCTCCCACAGGTGGTGGGCCCATGGGCTGAGAACACAGAACCTAACCCCAAACATAAACCATCTCCACAACACAGAACCTAACCCTAAACATAGACCATCTCCACAACACAGAACCTAACCCCAAACATAGACCATCTCCACAACACAGAACCTAACCCCGAACATAGACCATCTCCACAACACAGAACCTAACCCCGAACATAGACCATCTCCACAACACAGAACCTAACCCCAAACATAAACCATCTCCACAACACAGAACCTAACCCCGAACATAAACCATCTCCACAACACAGAACCTAACCCCGAACATAAACCATCTCCACAACACAGAACCTAACCCCGAACATAAACCATCTCCACAACACAGAACCTAACCCCAAACATAAACCATCTCCACAACACAGAACCTAACCCCGAACATAAACCATCTCCACAACACAGAACCTAACCCCGAACATAAACCATCTCCACAACACAGAACCTAACCCCAAACATAAACCATCTCCACAACACAGAACCTAACCCCGAACATAAACCATCTCCACAACACAGAACCTAACCCCAAACATAAACCATCTCCACAACACAGAACCTAACCCCGAACATAAACCATCTCCACAACACAGAACCTAACCCCAAACATAAACCATCTCCACAACACAGAACCTAACCCCAAACATAAACCATCTCCACAACACAGAACCTAACCCCAAACATAAACCATCTCCACAACACAGAACCTAACCCCAAACATAGTCCACTCCAAGTATCAGGCTCTGACTAAATAGGACAACAACATGGAATGTTATGTTTTGTTATGATTTAACTTTTACTTTAAATTAATTTTTTTATTTATATTTTCAGATTTGTTATATTCCAGCATGTGCAGATTTTGAATGTATTGCACTGACAAGATATTTTTTTATGAAGAGCAAAATATTTTAAGTTGAAATGTATTTATTTTGGAATGATATCCTGTATTTTGATTCATATTAATGGTTAAAAAACATAAATATTTAGTCTGTTAAGTAAATGTTTCTACTGTTAAGTGTGTTTTGGCCCCCTGATGTAAACGACCGTTTAACAACGCAGCAGCTTGGAGGGAAATATAGACTCAGATCCACGATCAACTGGTTTAGGAATGTAAATATAAAGTCAGAGTAGCTCACATAGCTGTGAGCCAATCAGACGGCAGGTAGCAGGCTGTGAGCCAATCAGAAGGCAGGTAGCAGGCTGTGAGCCAATCAGAAGGCAGGTAGCAGGCTGTGAGCCAATCAGAAGGCAGGTAGCAGGCAAAGACTCACCCAGCTGCCCCCCCTCCCCCCGCCTCCTCTGGATGATCTGGATCAGCTGATCTGCAGCCTGGGCGACGGTCATGAAGCGCGGCGGCTCGAAGATCTTCCTCCCTCTGACATCACAAACACACGTTAGAGGGTTAAAACACTTTATTTAAAACCTCTTTAACTGAGTTATATTTTGAAAGAATAAAAACATGAGTGTAAATGTTATGAAAACACTAGCTGATGACATCATGATGACATCACCAGGCTCTGACCTCATCATGTTCTCGATGCTCTGCTCTTTCACTTTGATATCTGTCAATAAAAAAAAACTTTATTCACACGTTCACAAGGAACACTTTCATCTAAATATATATATATATATGTACAGTATGTATATACATGTGTGTACATTTTGTATTTTTATATACAGTGTGTATATTAATACTACATGTACATATATACAAACACATGTATATACTGTATGTATAGAGATATATATCTGTGTGTATGTGTGTGTGTGTGTGAGGACAATGACGGATGAGTGTAGTGTGTGTGTGTCTGTGTGTAGTGTGTGTGTGTGTGTCTGTGTGTAGTGATTGTGTGTGTGTGTAGTGAGTGTGTGTGTGTGTGTGAGGACAATGATGGATGAGTGTGTGTTTTCCTTGAATAAAAACCAGCTGAGTCTCATTACACAAACAATAACCAGCAGGTTAGTTTTGGGGGGGGGGGGTCCCTGGGGTGTGTGTGTGTGTGTGTGTGTGTGTGTGTGTGTGTGTGTGTCTCACCCAGCAGACACAGTGTGTGTAGTCCAGCTGTTCTGTTTTTACAGATTTTGTCGTAGAAGCTCTCTGGTCTCCAGGTCTCAGACCAGAACACCAGGGACACGGTCTCCCCGAAGTTATACAGCTACACACACACACACACACACACACACACAGAGACACACACACACACACACACACACACACACACAGAGACACACACACACACACACACACAGAGACACACACACAGAGAGAGACACACACACACACACACAGAGACAGAGAGAGACACACACACACACAAAGGGTCAATCATTTTTTACATTCTAAAATAAAGCCCCCCCCCTGTGTTCTGTGTCTTATTACCCCAGAAAGCGTCATGTTGGGGGGGGGGGGGTCCCACAGACAGAGGAGGCAGCTCATTTACATATCCCGCCCCTCATTAGCATAGTAACGAGCCCCAGTGGAGACAGCGTTAGCATTAATGCTAACGTGTGGACAGCTGGGGGCTGCTCTCTGATTGGCTGCTGCTATGACAACTCAGTTATTGATGACTGTGACCCATTAATGATGTCATCAGCAGATGGGACGCCGAGATCCTAAAAACACACACACACACACATATACATAATGTGTATATGTGTGTATACAGTGAGGAAAATAAGTATTTGAACACCTGAGAAAATCAATGTTAATATTTGGTACAGTAGCCTTTGTTTGCAGTTCCAGAGGTCAAACGTTTCCTGTAGTTCTTCACCAGGTTTGACACACTGCAGAAGGGATTTTGGCCCACTCCTCCACACAGATCTTCTCTAGATCAGTCAGGTTTCTGGGCTGTCGCTGAGAAACACGGAGTTTGAGCTCCCTCCAAATATTCTCTATTGGGTTTAGGTCTGGAGACTGGCTAGGCCCCCCCAGAACCTTGATCTGCTTCTTCCAGAACCCCTCCTTGGTTCTCCTGGCTGTGTGCTTCGGGTCATTGTCATGTTGGAAGACCCAGCCTCGACCCATCTTCAATGCTCTAACTGAGGGAAGGAGGTTGTTCCCCAAAATCTCCAATACATGGCCCCGGTCCTCCTCTCCTTAATACAGTGCAGTCGCCCTGTCCCATGTGCAGAAAAACACCCCAAAGCATGATGCTACCACCCCATGCTTCACAGTAGGGATGGTGTTCTTGGGATGGTCCTCATCATTCTTCTTCCTCCAAACACGGTTAGTGGAATTATGACCAAAAAGTTCTATTTTGGTCTCATCTGACCACATGACTTTCTCCCATGACTCCTCTGGATCATCCAAATGGTCATTGGCAAACTTAAGACGGGCCTTGACATGTGCTGGTTTAAGCAGGGGAACCTTCCGGGCCATGCATGATTTCAAACCATGACGTCTTAGTGTATTACCAACAGTAACCTTGGAAACGGTGGTCCCAGCTCTTTTCAGGTCATGGACCAGCTCCTCCCGTGTAGTTCTGGGCTGATTTCTCACCTTTCTTAGGATCATTGAGACCCCACGAGGTGAGATCTTGCATGGAGCCCCAGTCCGAGGGAGATTGACAGTCATGTTTAGCTTCTTCCATTTTCTAATGATTGCTCCAACAGTGGACCTTTTTCCACCAAGCTGCTTGGACATGTCCCCGTAGCCCTTTCCAGCCTTGTGGAGGTGGACAATTTTGTCTCCAGTGTCTTTGGACAGCTCTTTGGTCTTGGCCATGTTAGTAGTTGGATTCTTACTGATTGTATGGGGTGGACAGGTGTCTTTATGCAGCTAACGACCTCAAACAGGTGCATCTAATTTAGGATAATAAATGGAGTGGAGGTGGACATTTTGAAGGCAGACTAACAGGTCTTTGAGGGTCAGAATTCTAGCTGATAGACAGGTGTTCAAATACTTATTTTCCTCACTGTATATGTGTGTGTGTGTGTGTGTGTGTGTGTGTGTGTGTGTGTGTACCTGCAGGCCGCAGCAGCCCACGGCGTTCATGATGGAGGCGTTGTGGATGACTTTGTACGGTATTCCAGCATGCACTGCTCTCAGCACTAGGTCGCTGTGTGTGGTGGCTCTGCAGGAAGAGGACCAAAAATACAGTATTAGGGACCACTAAGGTCTATAAAAGAGACTTCAGATATAGTATTAGGGACCACTAAGGTCTAAATAAAGAGACTTCAGATACAGTATTAGGGACCGCTAAGGTCTATATAAAGAGACTTCAGATCCAGTATTAGGGACCACTAAGGTCTAAATAAAGAGACTTCAGATACAGTATTAGGGACCACTAAGGTCTATATAAAGAGACTTCAGATACAGTATTAGGGACCGCTAAGGTCTATATAAAGAGACTTCAGATACAGTATTAGGGACCACTAAGGTCTATATAAAGAGACTTCAGATACAGTATTAGGGGACCACTAAGGTCTATATAAAGAGACTTCAGATACAGTATTAGGGACCACTAAGGTCTATATAAAGAGACTTCAGATACAGTATTAGGGGACCACTAAGGTCTATATAAAGAGACTTCAGATACAGTATTAGGGACCACTAAGGTCTATATAAAGAGACTTCAGATACAGTATTAGGGACCACTAAGGTCTATATAAAGAGACTTCAGATACAGTATTAGGGACCGCTAAGGTCTATATAAAGAGACTTCAGATACAGTATTAGGGACCACTAAGGTCTATATAAAGAGACTTCAGATACAGTATTAGGGGACCACTAAGGTCTATATAAAGAGACTTCAGATACAGTATTAGGGACCACTAAGGTCTATATAAAAGAGACTTCAGATACAGTATTAGGGACCACTAAGGTCTATATAAAGAGACTTCAGATACAGTATTAGGGACCACTAAGGTCTATATAAAGAGACTTCAGATACAGTATTAGGGACCACTAAGGTCTATATAAAGAGACTTCAGATACAGTATTAGGGACCGCTAAGGTCTATATAAAGAGACTTCAGATACAGTATTAGGGGACCACTAAGGTCTATATAAAGAGACTTCAGATACAGTATTAGGGACCGCTAAGGTCTATATAAAGAGACTTCAGATACAGTATTAGGGACCACTAAGGTCTATATAAAGAGACTTCAGATACAGTATTAGGGACCACTAAGGTCTATATAAAGAGACTTCAGATACAGTATTAGGGACCACTAAGGTCTATATAAAGAGACTTCAGATACAGTATTAGGGACCACTAAGGTCTATATAAAAGAGACTTCAGATACAGTATTAGGGACCACTAAGGTCTATATAAAAGAGACTTCAGATACAGTATTAGGGACCACTAAGGTCTATATAAAGAGACTTCAGATACAGTATTAGGGACCACTAAGGTCTATATAAAGAGACTTCAGATACAGTATTAGGGACCACTAAGGTCTATATAAAAGAGACTTCAGATACAGTATTAGGGGACCACTAAGGTCTATATAAAGAGACTTCAGATACAGTATTAGGGGACCACTAAGGTCTATATAAAGAGACTTCAGATACAGTATTAGGGACCACTAAGGTCTATATAAAGAGACTTCAGATACAGTATTAGGGACCACTAAGGTCTATATAAAGAGACTTCAGATACAGTATTAGGGACCACTAAGGTCTATATAAAGAGACTTCAGATACAGTATTAGGGACCACTAAGGTCTATATAAAAGAGACTTCAGATACAGTATTGGGGACCACTAAGGTCTATATAAAGAGACTTCAGATACAGTATTAGGGACCACTAAGGTCTATATAAAGAGACTTCAGATACAGTATTAGGGACCACTAAGGTCTATATAAAGAGACTTCAGATACAGTATTAGGGGACCACAAAGGTCTATATAAAGAGACTTCAGATACAGTATTAGGGACCACTAAGGTCTATATAAAGAGACTTCAGATACAGTATTAGGGGACCACTAAGGTCTATATAAAGAGACTTCAGATACAGTATTAGGGACCACTAAGGTCTATATAAAGAGACTTCAGATACAGTATTAGGGACCACTAAGGTCTATATAAAGAGACTTCAGATACAGTATTAGGGACCACTAAGGTCTATATGAAGAGACTTCAGATACAGTATTAGGGACCACTAAGGTCTATATAAAGAGACTTCAGATACAGTATTAGGGGACCACTAAGGTCTATAAAGAGACTTCAGATACAGTATTAGGGACCACTAAGGTCTAAATAAAGAGACTTCAGATACAGTATTAGGGACCACTAAGGTCTAAAGAGACTTCAGATACAGTATTATGGACCACTAAGGTCTATATAAAAGAGACTTCAGATACAGTATTAGGGACCACTAAGGTCTATATAAAGAGACTTCAGATACAGTATTAGGGACCACTAAGGTCTATATAAAGAGACTTCAGATCCAGTATTAGGGACCACTAAGGTCTATATAAAGAGACTTCAGATACAGTATTAGGGGACCACTAAGGTCTATATAAAGAGACTTCAGATACAGTATTAGGGGACCACTAAGGTCTATAAAGAGACTTCAGATCCAGTATTAGGGACCACTAAGGTCTATATAAAGAGACTTCAGATACAGTATTAGGGACCACTAAGGTCTAAATAAAGAGACTTCAGATACAGTATTAGGGACCACTAAGGTCTATATAAAGAGACTTCAGATACAGTATTAGGGACCACTAAGGTCTATATAAAAGAGACTTCAGATACAGTATTAGGGACCACTAAGGTCTATATAAAGAGACTTCAGATACAGTATTAGGGGACCACTAAGGTCTATAAAGAGACTTCAGATACAGTATTAGGGACCACTAAGGTCTAAATAAAGAGACTTCAGATACAGTATTAGGGGACCACTAAGGTCTATAAAGAGACTTCAGATACAGTATTAGGGACCACTAAGGTCTAAATAAAGAGACTTCAGATACAGTATTAGGGACCACTAAGGTCTATATAAAGAGACTTCAGATACAGTATTAGGGACCACTAAGGTCTAAATAAAGAGACTTCAGATACAGTATTAGGGACCACTAAGGTCTAAAGAGACTTCAGATACAGTATTATGGACCACTAAGGTCTATATAAAAGAGACTTCAGATACAGTATTAGGGACCACTAAGGTCTATATAAAGAGACTTCAGATACAGTATTAGGGACCACTAAGGTCTATATAAAGAGACTTCAGATACAGTATTAGGGGACCACTAAGGTCTATATAAAGAGACTTCAGATACAGTATTAGGGGACCACTAAGGTCTATATAAAGAGACTTCAGATACAGTATTAGGGACCACTAAGGTCTATATAAAGAGACTTCAGATACAGTATTAGGGGACCACTAAGGTCTAAATAAAGAGACTTCAGATACAGTATTAGGGACCACTAAGGTCTAAAGAGACTTCAGATACAGTATTAGGGACCACTAAGGTCTATATAAAGAGACTTCAGATACAGTATTAGGGACCACTAAGGTCTATATAAAGAGACTTCAGATACAGTATTAGGGGACCACTAAGGTCTATATAAAGAGACTTCAGATACAGTATTAGGGACCACTAAGGTCTATATAAAGAGACTTCAGATACAGTATTAGGGGACCACTAAGGTCTATATAAAGAGACTTCAGATACAGTATTAGGGACCACTAAGGTCTATATAAAGAGACTTCAGATACAGTATTAGGGGACCACTAAGGTCTATATAAAGAGACTTCAGATACAGTATTAGGGACCACTAAGGTCTATATAAAGAGACTTCAGATACAGTATTAGGGACCACTAAGGTCTATATAAAGAGACTTCAGATACAGTATTAGGGACCGCTAAGGTCTATATAAAGAGACTTCAGATACAGTATTAGGGACCACTAAGGTCTATATAAAGAGACTTCAGATACAGTATTAGGGGACCACTAAGGTCTATATAAAGAGACTTCAGATACAGTATTAGGGACCACTAAGGTCTATATAAAAGAGACTTCAGATACAGTATTAGGGACCACTAAGGTCTATATAAAGAGACTTCAGATACAGTATTAGGGACCACTAAGGTCTATATAAAGAGACTTCAGATACAGTATTAGGGACCACTAAGGTCTATATAAAGAGACTTCAGATACAGTATTAGGGACCGCTAAGGTCTATATAAAGAGACTTCAGATACAGTATTAGGGGACCACTAAGGTCTATATAAAGAGACTTCAGATACAGTATTAGGGACCGCTAAGGTCTATATAAAGAGACTTCAGATACAGTATTAGGGACCACTAAGGTCTATATAAAGAGACTTCAGATACAGTATTAGGGACCACTAAGGTCTATATAAAGAGACTTCAGATACAGTATTAGGGACCACTAAGGTCTATATAAAGAGACTTCAGATACAGTATTAGGGACCACTAAGGTCTATATAAAAGAGACTTCAGATACAGTATTAGGGACCACTAAGGTCTATATAAAAGAGACTTCAGATACAGTATTAGGGACCACTAAGGTCTATATAAAGAGACTTCAGATACAGTATTAGGGACCACTAAGGTCTACAGTGGGTACGGAAAGTATTCAGACCCCTTTAAATTTTTCACTCTTTGTTTCATTGCAGCCATTTTCCAAAAATCAAAAAAGTTCATTTTATTTCTCAGTAATGTACACTCAGCACCCCATCTTGGACAGAAAAAAACAGAAATGTAGAAATTTTTGCAAATTTATTAAAAAACAAAAACTGAAATATCACATGGTCATAAGTATTCAGACCCTTTGCCGTGACCCTCATATGTAACTCAGGTGCTGTCTATTTCTTCTGATCATCCTTGAGATGGTTCTACACCTTCATTGGAGTCCAGCTGTGTTTGATTATACTGATTGGACTTGATTAGGAAAGCCACACACCTGTCTATATAAGACCTTACAGCTCACAGTGCATGTCAGAGCAAATGACAATCATGAGGTCAAAGGAACTGCCTGAGGAGCTCAGAGACAGAATTGTGGCAAGGCACAGATCTGGTCAAGGTTACAAAAAAATTTCTGCTGCACTTAAGGTTCCTAAGAGCACAGTGGCCTCCATAATCCTCAAATGGAAGACGTTTGGGACGACCAGAACCCTTCCTAGAGCTGGCCGTCCGGCCAAACTGAGCTATCGGGGGAGAAGAGCCTTGGTGAGAGAGGCAAAGAAGAACCCAATGGTCACTGTGGCTAAGCTCCAGAGATGCAGTCGGGAGATGGGAGAAAGTTGTAGTAAGTCAACCGTCACTGCAGCAATCCACCAGTCGGGGCTTTATGGCAGAGTGGCCCGAAGGAAGCCTCTCCTCAGTGCAAGACACATGAAAGCCCGCATGGAGTTTGCTAAAAAACACCTGAAGGACTCCAAGATGGTGATAAATAAAATCCTCTGGTCTGATGAGACCAAGATAGAACTTTTTGGCCTTAATTCTAAGCGGTATGTGTGGAGAAAACCAGGCACTGCTCATCACCTGTCCAATACAGTCCCAACAGTGAAGCATGGTGGTGGCAGCATCATGCTGTGGGGGTGTTTTTCAGCTGCAGGGACAGGACGACTGGTTGCAATCGAGGGAAAGATGAATGCGGCCAAGTACAGGGATATCCTGGACGAAAACCTTTTCCAGAGTGCTCTGGACCTCAGACTGGGCCGAAGGTTTACCTTCCAACAAGACAATGACCCTAAGCACACCGCTAAAATAACGAAGGAGTGGCTTCACAACAACTCCGTGGCTGTTCTTGAATGGCCCAGCCAGAGCCCTGACTTAAACCCAATTGAGCATCTCTGGAGAGACCTGAAAATGACTGTCCACCAACGTTTACCATCCAACCTGACAGAACTGGAGAGGATCTGCAAGGAGGAATGGCAGAGGATACCCAAATCCAGATGTGAAAAACTTGTTGCATCTTTCCCAAAACGACTCATGGCTGTATTAGATCAAAAGGGTGCTTCTACTAAATACTGAACAAAGGGTCTGAATACTTATGACCATGTGATATTTCAGTTTTTGTTTTTTAATAAATTTGCAAAAATTTCTACATTTCTGTTTTTTTCTGTCCAAGATGGGGTGCTGAGTGTACATTACTGAGAAATAAAATGAACTTTTTTGATTTTTGGAAAATGCCTGCAATGAAACAAAGAGTGAAAAATTTAAAGGGGTCTGAATACTTTCCGTACCCACTGTATATAAAGAGACTTCAGATACAGTATTAGGGACCACTAAGGTCTATATAAAGAGACTTCAGATACAGTATTAGGGACCACTAAGGTCTATATAAAAGAGACTTCAGATACAGTATTAGGGGACCACTAAGGTCTATATAAAGAGACTTCAGATACAGTATTAGGGGACCACTAAGGTCTATATAAAGAGACTTCAGATACAGTATTAGGGACCACTAAGGTCTATATAAAGAGACTTCAGATACAGTATTAGGGACCACTAAGGTCTATATAAAGAGACTTCAGATACAGTATTAGGGACCACTAAGGTCTATATAAAGAGACTTCAGATACAGTATTAGGGACCACTAAGGTCTATATAAAGAGACTTCAGATACAGTATTAGGGACCACTAAGGTCTATATAAAGAGACTTCAGATACAGTATTAGGGACCACTAAGGTCTATATAAAGAGACTTCAGATACAGTATTAGGGGACCACAAAGGTCTATATAAAGAGACTTCAGATACAGTATTAGGGACCACTAAGGTCTATATAAAGAGACTTCAGATACAGTATTAGGGGACCACTAAGGTCTATATAAAGAGACTTCAGATACAGTATTAGGGACCACTAAGGTCTATATAAAGAGACTTCAGATACAGTATTAGGGGACCACTAAGGTCTATATAAAGAGACTTCAGATACAGTATTAGGGACCACTAAGGTCTATATAAAGAGACTTCAGATACAGTATTAGGGACCACTAAGGTCTATATAAAAGAGACTTCAGATACAGTATTAGGGACCACTAAGGTCTATATAAAGAGACTTCAGATACAGTATTAGGGGACCACTAAGGTCTATAAAGAGACTTCAGATACAGTATTAGGGACCACTAAGGTCTAAATAAAGAGACTTCAGATACAGTATTAGGGACCACTAAGGTCTAAAGAGACTTCAGATACAGTATTATGGACCACTAAGGTCTATATAAAAGAGACTTCAGATACAGTATTAGGGACCACTAAGGTCTATATAAAGAGACTTCAGATACAGTATTAGGGACCACTAAGGTCTATATAAAGAGACTTCAGATCCAGTATTAGGGACCACTAAGGTCTATATAAAGAGACTTCAGATACAGTATTAGGGGACCACTAAGGTCTATATAAAGAGACTTCAGATACAGTATTAGGGGACCACTAAGGTCTATAAAGAGACTTCAGATCCAGTATTAGGGACCACTAAGGTCTATATAAAGAGACTTCAGATACAGTATTAGGGACCACTAAGGTCTATATAAAAGAGACTTCAGATACAGTATTAGGGACCACTAAGGTCTATATAAAGAGACTTCAGATACAGTATTAGGGGACCACTAAGGTCTATAAAGAGACTTCAGATACAGTATTAGGGACCACTAAGGTCTAAATAAAGAGACTTCAGATACAGTATTAGGGACCACTAAGGTCTAAAGAGACTTCAGATACAGTATTATGGACCACTAAGGTCTATATAAAAGAGACTTCAGATACAGTATTAGGGACCACTAAGGTCTATATAAAGAGACTTCAGATCCAGTATTAGGGACCACTAAGGTCTATATAAAGAGACTTCAGATACAGTATTAGGGGACCACTAAGGTCTATATAAAGAGACTTCAGATACAGTATTAGGGACCACTAAGGTCTATATAAAGAGACTTCAGATCCAGTATTAGGGACCACTAAGGTCTATATAAAGAGACTTCAGATACAGTATTAGGGGACCACTAAGGTCTATATAAAGAGACTTCAGATACAGTATTAGGGACCACTAAGGTCTATATAAAGAGACTTCAGATACAGTATTAGGGACCACTAAGGTCTATATAAAGAGACTTCAGATACAGTATTAGGGGACCACTAAGGTCTAAATAAAGAGACTTCAGATACAGTATTAGGGGACCACTAAGGTCTATATAAAGAGACTTCAGATACAGTATTAGGGACCACTAAGGTCTATATAAAGAGACTTCAGATACAGTATTAGGGACCACTAAGGTCTATATAAAGAGACTTCAGATACAGTATTAGGGACCACTAAGGTCTATATAAAAGAGACTTCAGATACAGGTCTAATGTCTAGGCGATGGGACTCACCCGAAGGGGTCTCCGACCACCAGGAACCCAACGTCGGTCCGGTCTGCGTCTTGTAGGATCTGGTCTGCTCCCTGCTCCACCAGGTCTCTGTCGGCCAGGATCAGCTCCTTCCCATAATACTCCTCCTGAGGACATGCAGCCGTTACCACGGAAACAGACAGTAACCACGTCCCTACTGCTGGATGTCAGGATGGAGGTGTGTGTGTGTGTGTCTGTGTGTGTGTATCTGTGTGTCTCTGTGTGTGTGTGTTGTGTGTGTGTGTGTGTGTGTGTATGTGTGTATCTGTGTGTGTGTGTGTGTGTATCTGTGTGTGTGTGTGTGTGTGTGTGTGTGTGTGTCTGTCTGTGTGCGTGTGTGTGTCTCTCTGTGTGCGTGCGTGTGTGTGTGTGTCTCTCTGTGTGCGTGTGTGTGTGTGTGTGTCTGTGTGTGTGTGTCTCTCTGTGTGCGTGTGTGTGTGTCTCTGTGTGTGTGTGTGTCTCTGTATATGTGTGTGTGTGTGTGTCTCTGTATGTGTGTTTGTGTGTGTCTCTGTGCGTGTGTGTGTCTCTCTGTGTGCGTGTGTGTCTCTCTGTGTGCGTGTGTGTGTGTCTCTGTGTGTGTGTGTGTGTGTGTGTGTGTGTGTCTCTCTGTGTGTGTGTGTGTGTCTCTCTGTGTGCGTGTGTGTGTGTGTGTGTGTGTGTCTCTGTATATGTGTGTGTGTGTGTGTGTCTCTCTGTATGTGTGTTTGTGTGTGTGTGTGTGTGTGTGTGTGTGTCTGTGTGTGTCTCTGTGTGTTTGTGTGTGCGTGTGTGTGTCTTTCTGTATGTGTGTGTGTGTGTGTGTGTGTGTCTGTATGTGTGTTTGTGTGTGTGTGTGTGTGTGTGTGTGTGTGTGTGTGTGTGTGTGTGTGTGTCTGTGTGTGTGTGTGTGTGTGTGTGTGTGTGTGTGTGTGTGTGTCTGTGTGTGTGTGTGTGTGTGTGTGTGTGTGTGTGTGTGTGTGTGTGTGTGTACCAGGGCCTCCTTCCCCACCGTCAGGATGGAGGTGTAGGCCTCCAGGTAGACCCGGCTGCAGCGCCTCACCGCCTGCAGACCCTTCACCGTGATGTCCGCCGCGTCCCCGAGCCCCAGGCCGATCAGATACAGCATGCTGCCGGCGTCGCTCTGCGCGGGGGGTCGGTGTCTCGGTGCCGCGGAACCACCACCACCAAAACCTTAACTAACGAGTCCAATCAGCCTGTTGACTTCCTGTTATCTGCCTTCACGTGTAGTCTCTCTCGACAGACTGGAATACGACATGCCGTAAATTGTTTACGTCCACGACAGCCACCGGCCACCGCTCTATTCCTGCGTGGTCACGTTACGCCAAACTCCATTGACAAATATGAGTTTTTATTAAAGCCTTAGACGTGACAAGGCTTTGCACCTATCTAATATAACTTATACTTATAGAACCTGAGTGTAAGGAAGCGAACTTCAATTCGGTGAACATAGAATTAGCTTATTCATATTTAATTTACAATGAAATACAAACCAAGACTCTCTCTGTACTTGGTACAGCCCGTTTGGTTCAGCAGATCTGTGGATATGAGCATTAATATTAACGGTCTTAATATCAACGGTCTGTGGATATGAGCATTAATATTAACGGTCTGTGGATATGATTAATATTAACGGTCTGTGGATATGATCTAAGCCGAACTGGAGAGACAAATGATTTAAAGTGTCCTCTCTCTGGACTCTTTACGACATCTACAGCCGCGATACGGTCTGTTCTTGTTTGAAAACACGTCACGCCAAACTCCATTGACACATCTTCGTTTTCAATAAAGACTGGCACGTGGCAGAGCTTTGCGCACATTAAATATAACTCATACTTATACATCCTGTGTAGGAGGGAGGAATACTCCATTCGGCGTACAAATACATGTTAATAATTAATTTACAATAAAATACTAATAAATCTCTCTGTACTTGGTACAGCCCAGTAGGAAGGCGAGATGGAGTTCAGAGACAAGGAGGACCAGATGTTACAGAGACAGGGAGGACCAGATGTTACAGAGACAGGGAGGACCCGATGTTACAGAGACAGGGAGGACCAGATGTTACAGAGACAGGGAGGACCCGATGTTATGCTGATTATTACACTATGAAAACTATTATTTAACACATTATTACACGTAGACCCAAGTTCTTTACATTAAAACCCGCTACACGCTCTGCTGTGTCCTGCTACGTCCCGCTACGTCCTGTTACGTCCTGCTGTGTCCTGCTACGTCCTGCTGTGTCCTGCTACGTCCTGCTGTGTCCTGCTACGTCCTGCTACGTCCTGCTGTGTCCTGCTGTGTCCTGCTACGTCCTGTTACGTCCTGCTGTGTCCTGCTACGTCCTGCTACGTCCTGCTGTGTCCTGCTACGTCCTGCTACGTCCTGCTGTGTCCTGCTACGTCCTGCTACGTCCTGCTACGTCCTGCTGTGTCCTGCCACGTCCTGCTGTGTCCTGCTACGTCCTGCTACGTCCTGCTGTGTCCTGCAACGTCCTGCTACGTCCTGCTACGTCCTGCTACGTCCTGCTACGTCCTGCTGTGCCTTGTGATGCCGCACAGTGCCCTGCTATGCCATGAACTACTACAAAGAACTATTTTTGTGACTGTTATTGCCACTCTTCATTCTATCCCCAACCGGTCGTCAGACATCTACCAAGAGCCTGGGTCTGGGTCTGGGTCTGGGTCTGGGCCTGGGTCTGGGTCTGGGCCTGGGTCTGGGTCTGGGCCTGGGTCTGGGCCTGGGTCTGGGTCTGGGTCTGGGCCTGGGTCTGGGCCTGGGTCTGGGTCTGGGTCTGGGTCTGGTCCTGGGTCAGCAGAAGAAGGCAGTAGTGATAGATGTGGCGATCGCAACATCAAGAAGAAGGAACACGAGAAGCTGGAGAAATACCAAGGGCTGAAAGAGGAGACAGAGAAGATGTGGAAAGTAAGAGCAACAGTGGTGCACTGGGGGGGGGCTGGGACCCCCAAACTGGGAGAGTGGCTCCAGCGGGGGGGGGCTGGGACCCCCAAACTGGGAGAGGGGCTCCAGCGGGGGGGGCTGGGACCCCCAAACTGGGAGAGGGGCTCCAGCGGGGGGGGCTGTGACCCTCAAACTGGGAGAGTGGCTCCAGCGGGGGGGGGCTGTGACCCCCAAACTGGGAGAGGGGCTCCAGCGGGG
>CM057245.1:32815518-32820896 GCA_029931835.1 Etheostoma nigrum
CTTAGGGTTAGGATGTTGTTCCCTTAGGGTTAGGTTAGGGTGTTGTTCCCTTAGGGTTAGGATGTTGTTCCCTTAGGGTTAGGTTAGGGTGTTGTTCCCTTAGGGTTACGATGTTGTTCATAGCACATAGCTGCCTAAGAGTACTGGTCCTATTAACAGAACCACCACAGACACAGAAGTACAGGATCAAACATTTACCTATTCTTAAAAGCTACAAACACAAAACAACAATTTATCAATGTGTTACTGTTGTTACTTCAAATAATGAACCGAGTCCTTTCACCTTCTCTCACTCTAGGTATGACAATACATTTAAAGCATTTGATTGTTGACCACCACAGACTATTGTACCCACATAGGGACGTGATCCCTAAGAATCCTTTTATGATCCATTACCCGTCTTCTATAAGGGAAACTGGCCCCTTGTTATACACGTGGTGTTAGAGGTCTGAGGCCAAAACAAGCTGTTTAAAGATTGTTTTAAAAATGTTAAAACGTCATTGCTTGCTACAAAGCATCAGGCGGCCATTGCTTATCACTCACACTAAATGAGTACGGGCCAATTCATTTTCTCCAGAGATGAGAATGTCAACAATGATCTTTTTAAAAGATGTTTTCTCAACCCGTTGATGGTGCAGAGCAGAAAGCTGGACGGGTGTTTGCAGCGATGTTAGAAGACAGATAAGGACGTACTTCTGGGTTAGATCAGACGAGCTGTTTAGAGAGGATGTATGACCATCGTCATCATTCAGAGTATCACGAAGTGCAGAGAGATGTCTACTAAAAATGTCTGAGCTTAAATTTCATAAACCGTTTAATATTCAATACTCATAAAATGTTTCAGATGAAAGTATTTACATTATACCTTCATTCACAATGTTTTAATTCAGCCGACTGCAAAGGAGAAAAGGCACAAATAAATGTTTTTGAAAATTATTGTTTATTGTGATTAATTCTTATTAATATAAGTATATATTTAATTATCAATACTATATTTATAATTAATTAAAAAAAAAATTCAGTGTAGATAATTCACAATTTAGGTAGTGAAATTAACCCAAATAGTTCAAAAAAATGAACTCGGAGCAGTGTTAGTTGTCTAATCCCTCAGTGTTCCTATGACTCTGCAGACTGTTAATTGTTTAATATTTTATAAGTGTGAATGTAACTCAGGAGAGTGTGGACCTACATAAACCCTCAAGTCTGTGGGAGTTAATTCAACACTGGACTTTTTGCTGTGGGGCTCCTTAATGGGTGCGGGGGGGGCATCTCCTGTCTGTGTGGGTGTGCTGCCACGTTGTGGTCACATCGAAACATTACATCTGCACTGTTGGTAATAATAACATCAGCTGTTTTTTAACCATGTGTCCATGTCTCAATCTCCCAAACTGGTCCAGGGTTAAATAAGAACCAAGCTGACCAGACTCCATGGAAATAATCAGTCATTTTAGCATTGGAAAATACACTTCATTCAGAGGGGACAGAAACAAAAATAAACAATGGAAAACGGTTTTGGGTTGTCTTTTCACTTTCCCAACCATCACAACTCTAGTTGATAGATGCTTTTAACTAGATTATAGGGTGTTTAGGCTGGTTTTATGTGTTTGTGTTATTCTTTTGTTTCTTTTTGTGATGTATTGTATGTATTAGAGTTGTTAATGCTTTCTTTTGTTGTGAAGCACTTTGTGATCTTTATCTGAGAAAAGTGCTATACAAATAAATTTTACTTACTACTTACTAGTTATGGCTGAAATAATCACGTAGTTTACCGATTTACGTGTAGAAATCTGTTGGCTCTATACACGCTAAAAGTAGTGATTATTTACATGGAGTCTGGTGGAGATATGCTGCTCTATACACGCTAAAAGTAGTGATTATTTACATGGAGTCTGGTGGAGATGTGCTGCTCTATACACACTAAAAGTAGTGATTATTTACATGGAGTCTGGTGGAGATGTGCTGCTCTATACACGCTAAAAGTAGTGATTATTTACATGGAGTCTGGTGGAGATGTGCTGCTCTATACACACTAAAAGTAGTGATTATTTACATGGAGTCTGGTGGAGATATGCTGCTCTATACACACTCAAAGTAGACATTATTTACATGGAGTCTGGTGGGTTTAGCACCAGCGACCTTAATTATTAATTAATAGAGCCATGTTGTTACGTAGCCTGCTCCGATACAGCAGCTGGCGGAATAGGCTTTAGTCCGCCATTAAATTAAGAAGAAGAAGAAAAACTGAACTCCGTTTCCCAGCGTGCCCCGCGCGTTTTCTTCCTTCATTCCCTTCTTCCTTCCTGCAGCCTCGGCCCTTCTGCCGTGAAAAAGGAAGATGCGAAGCCGCGGGAGCAGCCCGCCGACACCGACACCGACACCGACCCCGACCCGGAACCGAGTCTGACTTCCAGCGGAATGGCGGCGGAGCGGCTGCCGACGCACCGACGCCCGGGCGCAGCCGCTGTTACCCGGCCTTGAACCCGTCGCAAGCGTCACTGGAGTCCCGGAGTCCACCGGGCCGGGCCTGGCCGAACTGAGCCGTGCTGAGCCGTGCTAACCGTATCCCGCCCGCCGTGCTAACGATGCTCAGCTCACGTTAGCTGCAGGACTGAAGTTAGACTGCACCACACCCTGAAACCAGACCCGATCTCCCGCTGTCCCCCCTTCAGGTGAGTGGCACGCGGCACACCTGGATCGTCACACCTGGGCCCCAGAGACCCGGATCTAGACCTGGGCCCCAGAGACCCGGATCTAGACCTGGGTCCTGCTGTCAGACTTAAACTGTCAGATTATTAAAATCTGAAGCCTCCATGTGGATACACACACACACAGATATATATATATATATATACACATATATATATATATATATATATATATATATATACACATATATATATATACACACACACATATATATATATACACCTACATACACACACACGTATATATATATATATATATATATATATATATATATATACATATACACACAGTATTTCTGAGTGTATATTAGTATTTGAGTGTATATGAGTATATATTAGTATTTCTGAGTGTATATTAGTATTTGAGTGTATATGAGTATATATTAGTATTTCTGAGTGTATATATGAGTATATATTAGTATTTCTGAGTGTATATTAGTATTTGAGTGTATATGAGTATATATTAGTATTTCTGAGTGTATATTAGTATTTGAGTGTATATAGGAGTATATATTAGTATTTCTGAGTGTATATATTAGTATTTCTGTATATATATATGAGTATATATTAGTATTTCTGAGTGTATATATGAGTATATATTAGTATTTCTGAGTATATATATGAGTATATATTAGTATTTCTGAGTGGATATGTTAGTATTTCTGAGTATATATGAGTATATATTAGTATTTCTGAGTGTATATATTAGTATTTCTGAGTGTATATATTAGTATTTCTGAGTGTATATATTAGTATTTCTAAGTATATATATGAGTATATATTAGTATTTCTGAGTGTATATATTAGTATTTGCTTCCCTGTGTTGTTGCTGCAGTCGTTGTTGCCGAGCAACATGGAGCGCTCCGGCAGCGTCCAGCTGGACGTCCCGGACTTCAGCAACTCGGTCCTGACCCACCTGAACCAGCTGCGGGTGCAGGGCCGGCTGTGTGACATCGTGGTCAACGTGCAGGGCCACAGCTTCCGGGCCCACAAGGTGGTGCTGGCGGCCAGCTCGCCGTACTTCCGGGACCACATGTCCCTGGGCCAGATGAGCACGGTGTCCCTGACAGTGATCCGCAGCCCGCCGGTCTTCGAGCAGCTGCTGGGCTTCTGCTACACGGGCCGCCTGGTCCTGCAGCTCGCCGACATCATCAGCTACTTGACGGCCGCCAGCTTCCTGCAGATGCAGCACATCATCGACCGCTGCACCCAGATCCTGGAGGGGATCCACCTGAAGATCAGCCTGGCGGACCTGGAGGCGGAGCCGCGGGACGAGGACCGGGCGCCGCCGCTGCGGGGAGCTAGGTACGCTACTCTGCTAGCATCAGGGCCGCTGCGGGGAGCTAGGTACGCTAGTCTGCTAGCATCAGGGCCCTGCCGCAGGGAGCTAGGTACGCTACTCTGCTAGCATCAGGGCCGCTGCGGGGAGCTAGGTACGCTACTCTGCTAGCATCAGGGCCCCCGCGGGGAGCTAGGTACACTACTCTGCTAGCATCAGGGCCCCCGCGGGGAGCTAGGTACACTACTCTGCTAGCATCAGGGCCCCCGCCGCAGGGAGCTAGGTACGCTACTCTGCTAGCATCAGTGCCCCCACCGCAGGGAGCTAGGTACGCTACTCTGCTAGCATCAGGGCCGCTGCGGGGAGCTAGGTACGCTAGTCTGCTAGCATCAGGGCCCCCGCCGCAGGGAGCTAGGTACGCTACTCTGCTAGCATCAGTGCCCCTACCGCAGGGAGCTAGGTACGCTACTCTGCTAGCATCAGGGCCGCTGCGGGGAGCTAGGTACGCTAGTCTGCTAGCATCAGGGCCCTGCCGCAGGGAACTAGGTACGCTACTTTGCTAGCATCAGGGCCGCTGCGGGGAGCTAGGTACGCTACTCTGCTAGCATCAGGGCCCCCGCGGGGAGCTAGGTACACTACTCTGCTAGCATCAGGGCCCCCGCGGGGAGCTAGGTACACTACTCTGCTAGCATCAGGGCCCCCGCCGCAGGGAGCTAGGTACGCTACTCTGCTAGCATCAGTGCCCCCACCGCAGGGAGCTAGGTACACTACTCTGCTAGCATCAGGGCCCCCGCCGCAGGGAGCTAGGTACGCTACTCTGCTAGCATCAGTGCCCCCACCGCGGGGAGCTAGGTACACTACTCTGCTAGCATCAGGGCCCCCGCCGCAGGGAGCTAGGTACGCTACTCTGCTAGCATCAGTGCCCCCACCGCAGGGAGCTAGGTACGCTACTCTGCTAGCATCAGGGCCCCCGCCGCAGGGAGCTAGGTACGCTACTCTGCTAGCATCAGGACCCCCGCCGCAGGGAGCTAGGTACGCTACTCTGCTAGCATCAGGGCCGCCGTGGGGAGCTAGGTACGCTACTCTGCTAGCATCAGGGCCGCCGCCGCCGCGGGGAGCTAGGTACGCTACTCTGCTAGCATCAGGACCCTCGCCGTGGGGAGCTAGGTACGCTACTCTGCTAGCATCAGGACCCTCGCCGCGGGGAGCTAGGTACGCTACTCTGCCAACATCAGGACCCTCGCCGCGGGGAGCTAGGTACGCTACTCTGCTAGCATCAGGGCCGCCGCCGCCGCGGGGAGCTAGGTACGCTACTCTGCTAGCATCAGGGCCGCCGCCGCCGCGGGGAGCTAGGTACGCTACTCTGCTAGCATCAGGACCCTCGCCGCGGGGAG
>CM057245.1:32821396-32876396 GCA_029931835.1 Etheostoma nigrum
CATGCTAACCACATGCTGACAAATATAATAACAAGTATTATATTAAGCCGGGTTCCTACTCATGAGCAGCGCTGTATGCCCCCCCCACAGCTCGCGGAGCAGCCGGACCCTGGAGGCGGTGGTGCGAGCCGGCAGCCTGCGGTTGCTCGGCGCCCGGGGATCAGAGGCGTGTGAGGCGGTGAGCCCCGGCGAGGAGCCGCTCAGCCCGGGGCCCCCGCCCCTGGGGGGGCCCGGCGCCCCCTCCAGCAGCCGTGCGGACCGAGAGCCCATCCTGCGCATCAACCGCGCCGGGCAGTGGTACGTGGAGACGAGCAGCGAGCCGGAGCGCAGCGGCGAGGACGGCGGCGTCAGGATCAAGACGGAGAGGATGGAGGAGTGGATCGGAGCGGGGGAGCACCAGGAGGAGGGGGGGCCGGCGGAGGAGGGGGGCGGTACCATGATGATCGACACGTCGGGACGCAGCACGCTGCTGACGGCGCCGGGCGGAGCGGCGGCGAGCCGCAGCGCACAGCCGTCCTCCAGCTTCAGCGAAGCAGACAGGTGAGCACGGCGTCCATGTTTTATGACATTCCTTTTGTAGACTTTGTAGTTTCCCCCCATGCTGTTGCAACGACTAGTAACGTTAGAAAAACTACAAAACCCACGGGATGGTTGCTCTACAGCGCACACTAATGTTTTTTTGCACTTTGGCTTCAATATACGAAAACTAAAAAACTGGCGGCCACATAAACACCTGCATGAATTTGTACTAAGTAGCAATAACACAAGGTGTGTGTGTGTGTGTGTGTGTGTGTGTGTGTGTGTGTGTGTGTGTGTGTGTGTGTGTGTGTGTGTGTGTGTGTGTGTGTGTGTGTGTGTGTGTCAGATTTAGTCCCAGCGGCAGCGTTGTCGTCCTGTCAGAGCGTCAGAGAGCCAAGAGCGAGTCTCCGAGCCAGGCAGACGACCTCCGTCAGCCAATCTCACAGGTAATAATGATAAAGGGACATTTATTAGATAAAAGTAGAGATTATTTACATGGAGTCTGGTGGAGATACAGTGGCGTGAAAAAGTGTTTGCCCCCTTCCTCATTTCCTGTTCCTTTGCATGTTTGTCACACTTAAGTGTTTCGGAACATCAAACCAATTTAAACAATAGTCAAGGACAACACAAGTAAACACAAAATGCAATTTGTAAATGAAGGTGTTTATTATTAAAGGAGAAAAAAAATCCAAACCATCATGGCCCTGTGTGAAAAAGTGATTGCCCCCCTTGTTAAAACATACTATAACTGTGGTTGTCCACACCTGAGCTCAATTTCTCTAGCCACACCCAGGCCTGATTATTGCCACACCTGTTCACAATCAAGGCATCACTTAAATAGGAGCTGCTTGACACAGTAAGGTCCACCAGAAGATCCTTAAAAGCTACACATCATGCCGAGACCCAAAGAAATTCAGGAACAATTGAGAAAGAAAGTAATTGAGATCTATCAGTCTGGAAAGGGTTATAAAGCCATTTCCAAAGCTTTGGGAATCCAGCGAACCACAGTGAGAGCCATTATCCACAAATGGCGAAGACATGGAACAGTGGTGAACCTTCCCAGGAGTGGCCGGCCGCCCAAAATTACCCCAAGAGCGCAGCGACGACTCATCCAAGAGGTCACAAAAGACCCCACAACAACGTCCAAAGAACTGCAGGCCTCACTTGCCTCAGTTAAGGTCAGCGTTCATGCCTCCACCATCAGGAACAGACTGGGCAAAAATGGCCTGCATGGCAGAGTTCCAAGGAGAAAACCACTGCTGAGCAAAAAGAACATCAAAGCTCGTCTCAATTTCTCCAGAACACATCTTGATGATCCCCAAGACTTTTGGGACAACATTCTGTGGACCGATGAGACAAAAGTGGAACTCTTTGGAAGGTGTGTGTCCAAGTATATCTGACGTAGAAGGAACACTGCATTTCATAAAAAGAACATTATACCAACAGTAAAATATGGTGGTGGTAGTGTGATGGTCTGGGGCTGTTTTGCTGCTTCAGGACCTGGAAGACTTGCCGTGATAAAAGGAACAATGAATTCTGCTGTCTACCCAGAGATCCTGAAGGAGAATGTCCGACCATCTGTTCGTGTACTCAAGCTGAAAGGAACTTGGGTTTTGCAGCAGGACAATGATCCTAAACACACCAGCAAGTCCACCACCGAATGGCAGAAGAAGAACAAAATGAAGACTTTGGAGTGGCCTAGCCAAAGTCCTGACCTGAATCCTATAGAGATGTTGTGGTACGACCTTAAAAAGGCCGTTCATGCTCGAAAACCCTCTAATGTAACTGAATTAGGACAATTCTGCAAAGATGAGTGGGCCAAAATCCCTCCAGGACGCTGTAAAAGCCTCATTGCACATTATCGCAAACGCTTGGTTGCAGTTGTTGCTGCTAAGGGTGGCCCAACCAGTTATTAGGTTTAGGGGGCAATCACTTTTTCACACAGGGCCATGATGGTTTGGATTTTTTTTCACCTTTAATAATAAACACCTAAATTTACAAATTGCATTTTGTGTTTACTTGTGTTGTCCTTGACTATTGTTTAAATTGGTTTGATGTTCCGAAACACTTAAGTGTGACAAACATGCAAAGGAACAGGAAATGAGGAAGGGGGCAAACACTTTTTCACGCCAGTAGTGCTTATTTACATGGAGTCTGATTTGTGTGTGTGTGTGTGTGTGTGTGTGTGTGTGTGTGTGTGTGTGTGTATATCTCTGTGTGTGTTTCAGGGGGAGGAGCACCCAACTCTGGACATGGGGGGCTACGAAGACTACCTGCGGGAGCAGGTGGGCGACCGCTGGTTCCGCTACAACCCGCGTCTCACCTGCATCTACTGCTGCAAGTCCTTCAACCAGAAGGGCAGCCTGGACCGCCACATGCGGCTCCACATGGGCATCACGCCCTTTGTCTGCCGCATCTGTGGCAAGAAGTACACCCGCAAGGACCAGCTGGAGTACCACATCCGCAAGCACACGGGCAACAAGCCCTTCCACTGCCACGTCTGCGGCAAGAGCTTCCCCTTCCAGGTGGGTCCCCCAGGGTTTCCCCTTCCAGGTGGGTCCCCCAGGGTTTCCCCTTCCAGGTGGGTCCCCCAGACAGGTGGGTCCCCCAGGGTTTCCCCTTCCAGGTGGGTCCCCCAGGGTCCCCCAGACAGGTGGGTTCCCCTTCCGATTGGGTTCCCCAAGGAGGAGGGAATCGAACTCTGCAAGAGTCTGGGATCCATGAACTGAACCCTGACCCCCCCACATATATTGTATAAAATGAACTTGCATATTAATCTACAGCCTTTAAAGCATAGAATATTATTTATTATTTATTAAGTTACAGAGTCTGTCCCCCCCCAACCCCCCCTCTCTAACCCCCCCAGGCCATCCTGAACCAGCACTTCCGTAAGAACCACCCGGGCTGCGCCCCGCAGGAGGCCCACAGCGCGTCCCCCGAGACCACCACCGCCTCTGTCACGTCCCGGGGGGGCCCCAGCGACGACGCCTCTCCCAGCCAGGACGAGCCCGAAGGCAGCGGGGGTGGGGGCCCCTACGGCGAGGGGCCCCAGGCATCTGTCTCCACCACGGGGCCTGACTGACCCTGAGGGGCCCCAGGCGTCTGTCTCCACCACGGGGCCCGACTGACCTCAAGGGACCTGACTGGCTCTGACGGGCCTCTTGGGGCCCGACTGACCTCAATGGGCCAGACTGGCTCTGATGGGGCCTCTCGGTGCCCGACTGAACTCAAGGGCCCGACTGGCTCTGACGGGGCCTCTTAGGGCCCGACTGGCCCCGAGGGGCCCGACTGACCTCAATGGGCCGGACTGGCTCCGATGGGGCCTCTCGCTGCCTGACTGAACTCAAGGGCCCGACTGGCCTCTTGGGGCCCGACTGGCTCTTACGGGGCCTCTTGGGGCCCGACTGGTCCCAACTGACCTCAATGGGCCGGACTGGCTACGATGGGGCCCCTCGGTACCCGACTGAACTCAAGGGCCCGACTGGCTCCGATGGGGCCTCTTGGGGCCCAACTGACCTCAAGGGCCCAACTGGCCCCTCTCGGGGCCCGACTGATATTTCTGGGCTTTAAACCACATCTACCTTCACTAACAGATTAAGCTGAAATGAAGAACCACACACACACACCTCCGTTTGTTATGTTACAGGTTACCAGATGTTAGGGGGGGCCACATGGAGACCCAGCCCTGGACAGGTTTGTCCCTGGGGGGCCACATGGAGACCCAGTCCTGGACAGGTTTTAGGACACGTTGCCAAACTCCTCAGTGCCAGTTTCAAACTTTAAAAGCTTCAAGACAATCCAGAGCGGCTCGGTAATGATGATAATAATAATATTAATAATAATAATATTATTAATAATGATAATAATATAGAACATGTAGAACATTTTTTTTGTCATCTATCAGAATTAATAGTAAGAAAACTATAACTATATGTATATATATACATATATGTGTATATATATATACATATATGTTCTACATGTTCTATGTAGAACATATATATATGTTCTACATAGAACATGTTCTATATGTTCTATATGTGAACATGTTCTATATGTGAACATGTTCTATATGTTCTATATAGAACGTTAGGGTCTGGCAGGTGAGACTCGTAAAGTAACAACGTTATTGCGTATTATTTTGAGCTATTTCTTTATCATTAATCGTGTTTTTAACGTCTTTGGAGAGTTTTCCGACATTTCTTACGTTTTATTTTGTTTTTGCTGTTTTTTAAATTACATATACAGTGTTTTTATTCTTTAAATGCCTTTCTATAGAAAATTATTATTATCAATATTATTATTATGATTATATCTCCATGTTATTACATTGTTGTAAAACAACTCTGCATGCCGCTGTATTACATTCTGCGTTCATAATCACATGAACATTACACTTTAAAGTTAGATTGATACACAATGTGTTATTACATGTGTTATTACACAATATGTTATTACACAATGTGTTATTACAGTGTGTTATTACATGTGTTATTACACAATGTGTTATTACACAATGTTATTACAGTGTGTATTACACAATGTGTTATTACATGTTATTACACGATGTGTTATTACAGTGTGTTATTACATGTTATTACATATGTTATTACACAATGTGTTATTACATATGTTATTACACAATGTGTTATTACATGTGTTATTACACAACGTTACAAGTGGACAGACTCTAAGCAGGAACGCCTCAGATAAGCTACACCGCCAAGTTACCTCTCATCACGACGCAATACAGCCCCCCCCCTCCCCCGGGGGGACATAGCTCCCCCCACCCTCCCCCGGGGGACATAGCTCCCCCCACCACCCTCCCCCGGGGGACATAGCTCCCCCCACCACCCTCCCCCGGGGGACATAGCTCCCCCCACCCTCCCCCGGGGGGACATAGCTAGCCCCCCCCCCCTCCCCCGCTCTGACACACTGCTCAGATATTTTTTATAGACCAGAAGGTGTTTATTTTTTTTTTATTTCTGGGACACTTCTTTGCTCTGACAGTGTGGAAGACTCTCTGTTAGCTTAGCATTAAATCTACTGCAAGGCCCCATCAGACACTCTCTGTTAGCTTAGCATTAAATCCGCTGCACGACCTCATCAGAGACTCTCTGTTAGCTTAGCATTAAATCTGCTGCACGGCCCCATCAGAGACTCTCTGTTAGCTTAGCATTAAATCTGCTGCACGGCCCCATCAGAGACTCTCTGTTAGCTTAGCATTAAATCTGCTGCACGGCCCCATCAGAGACTCTCTGTTAGCTTAGCATTAAATCTGCTGCACGGCCCCATCAGAGACTCTCTGTTAGCTTAGCATTAAATCTGCTGCACGGCCCCAGCAGAGACTCTCTGTTAGCTTAGCATTAAATCTGCTGCACGGCCCCAGCAGAGACGCTCTGTTAGGTTAGCATTAAATCTGCTGCGCGGCCCCATCAGAGACTTTCTGTTAGCTTAGCATTAAGTTAGCCTGTAGTGACATACTGTTCCAGGTCATACGAGTACCAGGCCTGCGCGTGCAGCAGAGTTAATGTCGCGGCTGAGACCGGGGCCGACGGGACGGACAGACCAGATGGACGCACCGCTAGCCGCCGGGCCGCGGCGCCGGACTAGAAGACGGTCTGCGTCCCATGGCAACCAAAGGAAAGACGGCGTCGGCCAAACAAGTTCAGCACTTAGAGAGAGGAAGCAGAATGTTTATAAAGACAATGGAAAGACATTTTATCATATTTAAACTACAAAGATGGTTGTTTTGCTTCTGAATACTGTTCGAATGTAAGCTAACAAGCTAGCGGTTGGACTGGGCTGTCTGCAGGCAGCAGGTAGCACACAGAGCTGTGAATCAGGTTCTCAGTGGATGCTATGGGTTTTATGCAAGTGAAGCCAGCGGCTCGCTGGGACTCGATGTCCCCCCCCCCCCGTTGCAGCCGCCGTGCCGCGGCGCCGTTCAGGCTAACAGGAACTATCAGGTATCAGACTCTAATCCAGTGAACCGGACTTTACCTTTCCCTACGTAGCAGCTAACGCTAACGGCTAAACCTCAGAGCGAGCTATGTGCCGCAGAAACAAAACTCACCTGAATACACACACACACACACACACACAGACACACACAGACATACAAACATACACACACACACACAGACACACACACACAGACAGAGACACACACACACACACACAGACAGGGCAACGTGGAATACAACCCAGGATGCAGAGCATACTGCTTTCTGATTGGCTGCCAGGTAGTAGTGTAAGGATTAATAAATCATCATCACTGCTTACAATATTCTCCAAAAATATCACCATAAATACTATGAGTGTGTACATAAATAAAAGGTTATTACAGAAGATATTAACTAAATCTACTGTTTGTAAAACGTAAGACGTTGAATAATTTTAACCCGTTTCCTCTTTATAAATATATATATAATATATATATATTTATTATATATATATATAATATATATATATTTATTTATATATATATATATATAAATAAAGATTTTTATATATATATATATATATATATATAAATAAAGATCCCTCCTGGTGTCCTCCTTTAAATGTCTAAATCTGAAATATGAGTTTCTTTTTAACCAAATCACCATAAAATGGATTCCTTCCAACGCTCTTTCATTCCTCTGATCTTAACTATTAGTCAACATAATTCATCATTCTGCTTTTTAACTAATATTAGGAATAATTCTGTATAAATGAGTTATTGACCATGGATTCCTAAAACTAGTAAAACTAGGAACGTGGTGGAAACTGAAAAAGGGACGAAAATGTCAAATGTCTTTTTTTTAACCCGGGAGGACAACACCAGGGTTAAAATATTTATATAGGTATATAAAATACATCTATATATAAAATATATCGGACGTTTTACTATGAACGTGTTTTTTTAATTTTTTAATAAATCGGAGTCATCAATACATTCAGCATGTTAAGGAACGGGTTGCCTAGGAGACCACCTTCACTCCCATTGGCTGCTCCTCACCTTAAATCCTCATCTTCATCCTCATTATCCTCATCTTCATCATCTTCACTATCTTCATCTTGACTATCCTCATCTTCACCATCCTCATCCCTATCCGAATGACATGTGAATAATCAGTAACCATGCCGACGCCATTAGAACTCATTAGCTCATGATCAGCTGATGTGAGTCTCCTGATACACGGAGCAAGAAAGTGACTCAAAGAAAAATCAACTTTTTAATACTGTACGTTTTATTTTGAAGGTTTCATGCAACACGTCACGGACGAGGTCACGTGACTTCAGGGTTGCTATGGCGCCGAAGGTCATTCCAAACAGCCGTATTCTACGCGTTGTTTTATGTAAAGATGTTTATGTTGCATGTTTGGGGGGAGGGGGGGGGGTCACCATGACCACTAATCGCTCACAGGTCGCATCTCCTGAGGAAATAAAGCACTTTAAAGTGTCCACCGCCACGACTCGCCTCTTATTTACACTCATTACCCACAATTCCCTGGGCAGGGGGTGACATGGACTCGGGACAATCCCCCGTTCTAACAGAGCGCTAAAAGTATTGGGCTTACTGTGTTTCATGGTATACACGTTACATGTATGTACTCATTAAAGGTCCCAACCCGGTAATGTCTTTTTATTAAAGAGTAAGATCCTTCAAATCACCGCCACCAGACCCCATATAAATAATCACTACTTTTAGCGTGTATAGAGCAGCATATCTCCACCAGACTCCATGTAAATAATCACTACTTTTAGCGTGTATAGAGCAGCATATCTCCACCAGACTCCATGTAAATAATCACTACTTTTAGCATGTATAGAGCAGTATATCTCCACCAGACTCCATGTAAATAATCACTACTTTTAGCATGTATAGAGCAGCATATCTCCACCAGACTCCATGTAAATAATCACTACTTTTAGCATGTATAGAGCAGCATATCTCCACCAGACTCCATGTAAATAATCACTACTTTTAGCATGTATAGAGCAGCATATCTCCACCAGACTCCATGTAAATAATCACTACTTTTAGCATGTATAGAGCAGCATATCTCCACCAGACTCCATGTAAATAATCACTACTTTTAGCGTGTATAGAGCAGCATATCTCCACCAGACTCCATGTAAATAATCACTACTTTTAGCATGTATAGAGCAGCATATCTCCACCAGACTCCATGTAAATAATCACTACTTTTAGCGTGTATAGAGCAGCATATCTCCACATGTAAATGGGTGAATTAAGAGTTTATTCCAACCAGACCAGAGTGGTGATTGGTGGAACAGTGGAAAGATGAACCAAGATGGCTTTTGGTAGTTTTATTTAGTTTCTGTCCACTTTGAATGAAGTGTGTTCTTCGATGCTAAAAGTAGTGATTATTTACATGGAGTCTGGTGGGTTTGGTGATGGTGATTTCTGTTTCATGTTAAACTAAAAGGATCTTTCTCTGTAGGGATCCATCCCATAATGTAAGACACTTAGAACAATAAAGGGTTACATTACAGCTTGTTTCTAACTGATGCTGAACATCTATCGTGTAGGGGCCGGTTCTTATTGGCTGCAGGGGTGGGTGGCCGGTTCTTATTGGCTGCAGGGGTGAGTGGCCGGTTCTTATTGGCTGCAGGGGTCGGCCACCCGGGCGGTGAACAGCAGCGCGTTGATGCTGGACTCTCTGATCAGGATCAGGAAGGGGCGCTCGGCGAGGAAGACCTCGCGGTCCAGGTTGATGGAGCGACCCACCGCCACCACGCCGGTGGCCCCCGCCGCCTCGCTGCCCTCCTCGTTCACCTGGCAACACAAAACACTCAGTCAGACCCTCCAGGACCCGGTCTACGTCTGATCTGGATCAGCGGTCTGGGACTAACCTCCAGGAACGCTTTATGGAAAGCATCAGAGATGTGAAGAAAGTCACTGCCGTCCTCCAACATCCCTGAAACACACACACACACACACACACAGATATACACACACACACAGATATACACACACACACACACATACACAGACACAGATACACACACACACACACACAGATATACACACACAGACACACAGATATACACAGACACAGATACACACACACACACACACAGACACACAGATATACACAGACACAGATACACACACACACACACACACACACACACAGACAGACACACTTTATTAATCACTCAACTTCACAAACCCCCCCCATCTGTCCAGGCTCCTCTCTTTACCCTGTCTCTCTTGGTTATGCTTTGATAAAGGTTATAGTTAGGGCATAGAATTGAATATTGTTATCTTCCTATTTTGTGTGCATCTATGTCCCAGAAATGCTAGTTACTAACCTAGTTACTAACCTAGTCACTAACCTAGTTACTAACCTAGTTACTAACCTAGTTACTAACCTAGTTACTAACCTAGTCACTAACCTAGTTACTAACCTAGCTCTGGGGAGTCCTTTTGTTCTTTTTCCCCCAGCATGTCACCACGGATCAGGGAGGCTCCAAAATCATGGTAGCAGCTGTCGCCGTGGTCCCGCTACACGTTCTGCGGTGCCCTGCTACATCCTCCTACATCCTGCTACGTCCTGCTACACCCTGCTACGTCCTGCTACATCCTGCTACACCCTGCTACGTCCTGCTACGTCCTGCTACATCCTGCTACACCCTGCTACGTCCTGCTACACCCTGCTACGTCCTGCTACATCCTGCTACATCCTGCTACATCCTGCTACGTCCTGCTACGTCCTGCTACATCCTGTTACGTCCTGCTACACCCTGCTACGTCCTGCTACATCCTGCTACGTCCTGCTACATCCTGCTACACCCTGCTACGTCTTGCTACATCCTGCTACGTCCTGCTACATCCTGCTACGTCCTGCTACACCCTGCTACGTCCTGCTACATCCTGCTACATCCTGCTACGTCCTGCTACATCCTGCTACGTCCTGCTACATCCTGCTACGTCCTGCTACGTCCTGCTACGTCCTGCTACACCCTGCTACGTCCTGCTACACCCTGCTACGTCCTGCTACATCCTGCTACATCCTGCTACGTCCTGCTACACCCTGCTACGTCCTGCTACATCCTGCTACATCCTGCTACGTCCTGCTACATCCTGCTACGTCCTGCTACATCCTGCTACGTCCTGCTACATCCTGCTACGTCCTGCTACACCCTGCTACGTCCTGCTACGTCCTGCTACGTCCTGCTACACCCTGCTACGTCCTGCTACACCCTGCTACGTCCTGCTACATCCTGCTACATCCTGCTACGTCCTGCTACACCCTGCTACGTCCTGCTACATCCTGCTACATCCTGCTACGTCCTGCTACATCCTGCTACGTCCTGCTACACCCTGCTACGTCCTGCTACATCCTGCTACATCCTGCTACGTCCTGCTACATCCTGCTACGTCCTGCTACATCCTGCTACGTCCTGCTACATCCTGCTACGTCCTGCTACGTCTTGCTACATCCTGCTACGTCCTGCTACGTCCTGCTACGTCCTGCTGTGCCTTGTGATGCCGCACAGTGCCCTGCTATGCCATGAACTACTACAAAGAACTATTTTTGTGACTGTTATTGCCACTCTTCATTCTATCCCCAACCGGTCGTCAGACATCTACCAAGAGCCTGGGTCTGGGTCTGGGTCTGGGTCTGGGCCTGGGTCTGGGTCTGTCCGAGGTTTCTTCCCAAAGGGGAGTTTTTCCTTGTCACTGTTGCACTGTTGCTTGCTCTGGAGGAAACTACTAGAACTGTTGGGTCCTTGTAAAGTGTCTTGGGATAACTCTTGCTATGAATTGATACTATAAATAAAATTGAATTGAATTATACCCCCCCCCCCCCCACCTGGCAGGCTGGCGTCCTGGGCGCTGAACAGGTCCCTGAGGCCCAGGTCCTGCAGCGGGTCCTTCAGGCTGAAGGCGTCCTCCAGACGGAACCTGGGCATGTGGACGGAGACGCTTGTCTCCTTCATCTGGTCCATCCAGCGGGTCAGAGAGTCCAGGTCCAGCCCCCCCTCCACCTGACACACACACACACACACACACACACACACACGACACACACACACACGTTACATACACACACACACACACACACACACAGACACACACACACACGTTACTACACACACACGTTAATACAAATACACACACACATTGTTACCTGGGTGAGCGTGGTGCCAGCGGCAGGCAGGATGATCACCATGGTGATGTCGTCTCCGCGGTACGGCAGCTCCAGCAGCTGCACGTGGTCGTCGGGGAGATGGAGGTACCTGAACCGCCGCTCCTGGTGCATCATGGGAACAGGGCAGCTCCGCTCGGCGCTCACCTGGAAGTCTGACACGTACACACTGGCCGGGTCAAACTGGTTCCTCCACTGGCCCTGAGACGCGCACACACACACACACACACACACACACACACACACACACACACACACACACAGTATAGATTATAGTTATTAATGTAAATAATCACTACTTTTAGCGTGTATAGAGCAGCACATCTCCACCAGACTCCATGTAAATAATCACTACTTTTAGCATGTATAGAGCAGCATATCTCCACCAGACTCCATGTAAATAATCACTACTTTTAGCATGTATAGAGCCAGCTAGATATTAATACCTTGAAGTAGATGGTGTTGACGAGGACCAGCATGGTGTTGGAGTCCAGGGATCCGGGTGGCAGCGTGTCCTGGATCAGGTTCTCCGTCTTGTTGGAGATCCAGTTGTTGATGGTGACGCGGGCGGCGTCCGGGTCCTCCTGGAGAACCACAGAGACCGGGATTATAGACAGTCTCTCATAGCCAGACCTGGTTTATGGGCATCTCTTTAAACCAATCACAATCATCGTGGGCGGGGCTAAGCTCCGGACGGCGCCACGGTGCCGCTGCTAAATAGTCTCAGGAAGGAAGTAGTTTTAGTCGGCAACAGAGACTCAGATTGGACAGATAGTCTAGCTAGCTGTCTGGATTTACCCTGCAGAGATCTGAGGACCAGGTCACCATAGTCCTATGCAGTTACTATGACAACAAGGGGGCGACAAAAAGGCGATGATAAGGTGACAAAGAGGCTACAAAAAGGTGGAAAAAAGGCGGCAAAAAGTGACTAAAAGGAGACAAATGATGTGTCTCCTTGAGAGAGAGACACACACAAAGTGGAGGAGGCAGGAGGAGGAGGAAGGAGAGGAGGAGGAGAAGAAGAGGAAGTGGAGGAGGAAGGAGAAGAGGAAGTGGAGGAGGAGGAGGAGGAGGAGGAGGAGGAGAGGAAGAGGAGGAGGAGGAAGTGGAAGTCACCCTGAAGTTGAGCGGCAGCAGCCTGGCGCCGTACACCGTCTCGCTGATGTTCTGATACGTCTCGTTGAAGACGAGGGACGCGTCCCCGAACAGCCGGTTGGCGGAGACCAGGGACGTGGACGCGTCCGTCTTCCTGAAGAGACGACAGGTCAGCTTAGCGAAGAAGAAGTGGACCTGGTCCGACGTCTTGTCCGTGATGGAGTCAAACTCAAACACCTGCAGGCACAGAGCAGGGCTCACATCAGGGAGAAACAAGCTGGGATGTCACCCTTTATTATTTATTATTCTAAGTGTGTGACAACATTATGGGATGGATCCCTACAGAGATAGACCTTTTAGTTCAAGAGAAAGATCCTTTTAGTTTAACATGAAACAGAAATCACCATCACCAAACCCACCAGACTCCATGTCAATAATCCCTACTTTTAGCATGTATAGAGCAGCATATCTCCACCAGACTCCATGTAAATAATCACTACTTTTAGCATGTATAGAGCAGCATATCTCCACCAGACTCCATGTAAATAATCACTACTTTTAGCGTGTATACAGAAGCATATCTCCACCAGACTCCATGTAAATGATCACTACTTTTAGCGTGTATAGAGCAGCATTACTCCACCAGACTCCATGTAAATAATCACTACTTTTAGCGTGTATAGAGCAGCATATCTCCACCAGACTCCATGTAAATAATCACTACTTTTAGCGTGTATAGAGCAGCATATCTCCACCAGACTCCATGTAAATAATCTCTACTTTTAGCGTGTATAGAGAAGCATATCTCCACCAGACTCCATGTAAATAATCTCTACTTTTAGCATGTATAGAGCAGCATATCTCCACCAGACTCCATGTAAATAATCTCTACTTTTAGCGTGTATAGAGCAGCATATCTCCACCAGACTCCATGTAAATAATCACTACTTCATACAAAGTGGACAGAAACTAAATAATAGTGTCAGTGTGCTCTATACACGCTAAAAGTTGTGATGTAACTTCCTGTCTCTGACCTGCATGATCTGCTGCAGCGTGCGGTTGCAGGCCCCCAGTCTGGTCATGGCGAAGGCGGTGGAGATGCTGATGGGCGACATGAAGATGTTGGCGTCGGGCGTCCTGCGGAGCGCCAGCTGCTTGTAGAGCGCCAGGGCGAAGCGCCCGTTGGCCTTGGCCAGCTCCCACACGCGGGGGTTGGTGGCGCTGGGGGGGCCCTCAGGGGCCGGCGTGGGGCCCTCGGGCTCCGCGCGGCGGTAGACGCAGCGCGGCTCCAGGGCGAGGGCTTTGGGTTTGGCGCTGCAGATGTCCGGCGGGACGGCGAGAGAGGCGAGCGGCAGGATCAACAGAACCAACAGCCAATCAGGAGCCCTCAACAGAACCAACAGCCAATCAGGAGCCCTCATTCTGCTTCTTTATTCCAGGCTTTGATTTCCAAGATCTGACAGAAACAACCGGAACATCTAGTCTCAGGTTAAGAGAGACACACACACACATACAGAGGGGGAGGGAGAGAGAGAGAGACACACACACACACACATACAGAGGGGGAGGGAGAGAGAGAGAGACACACACACACACACATACAGAGGGGGAGGGAGAGAGAGAGAGACACACACACACACATACAGAGGGGGAGGGAGAGAGAGAGAGAGACACACACACACATACGGAGAGAGAGAGACACACACACACACATACGGAGAGAGAGAGACACACACACACAACCCCCCCCCCCCCCACAGAAACACAAGCACCCTCCCCCAACACACGCACACAGACAAACACACGTGTCCAAAGTCCAGTCAGTCACTCAACACCCACCCCCGCGTTTTCATTTTCTCTCAAACTAAATCTGACATTTACTGTTTTTAATTATAAGTTGAAGACGAGAACATGAAGATTAATTATATATTAATAATAATCTATTAACATATTATTAATCTAAAGACTTCTTCCCTCAGAACTCTGACTGATTCAGATGTAAAATGGAGACAAGAACACAGAGCTTAAATCACTTCTGAACATCAAGCAGAGTCGATTCATTATTATTATTATTGTTATTATTATTATAATAAAAGAGTCCTCTCTTGTTTCCATGTCTTTGTCCCAAGCAGCAGAAGAAGTTAAATCTTACCTGATGAGACGAAGCGTCGAGTGTTTTCAGACCAGGTCAGTGTCCCGCGGAGCGCTGGGACGTCCCAGCGACCTTCAACCCGGGTCAGTGTCCCGCGGAGCGCTGGGACGTCCCAGCGACCTTCAACCCGGGTCAGTGTCCCCCGGAGCGCTGGGACGTCCCAGCAACCTTTGACCCGGGTCAGTGTCCCACGGAGCGCTGGGACGTCCCAGCGACCTTCAACCCGGGTCAGTGTCCCGCGGAGCGCTGGGACGTCCCAGCAACCTTTGACCCGGGTCAGTGTCCAGCGGAGCACCCGGAAGTCCCAGCGACCTTTGACCCGGGTCAGTGTCCCGCAGAGCGCTGGGACGTCCCAGCAACCTTTGACCCGGGTCAGTGTCCCGCGGAGCGCTGGGACGTCCCAGCAACCTTTGACCCGGGTCAGTGTCCAGCGGAGCACCCGGAAGTCCCAGCGAACTTTGACCCGGGTCAGTGTCCCGCGGAGCGCTGGAACGTCCCAGCGACCTTTGACCCGGGTCAGTGTCCAGCGGAGCACCCGGAAGTCCCAGCGAACTTTGACCCGGGTCAGTGTCCCGCGGAGCGCTGGAACGTCCCAGCAACCTTTGACCCGGGTCAGTGTCCCGCGGAGCGCTGGAACGTCCCAGCGACCTTTGACCCGGGTCAGTGTCCAGCGGAGCACCCGGAAGTCCCAGCGAACTTTGACCCGGGTCAGTGTCCCGCGGAGCGCTGGAACGTCCCAGCGACCTTTGACCCGGGTCAGTGTCCAGCGGAGCACCCGGAAGTCCCAGCGAACTTTGACCCGGGTCAGTGTCCCGCGGAGCGCTGGAACGTCCCAGCGACCTTTGACCCGGGTCAGTGTCCAGCGGAGCACCCGGAAGTCCCAGCGAACTTTGACCCGGGTCAGTGTCCCGCGGAGCGCTGGAACGTCCCAGCGACCTTTGACCCGGGTCAGTGTCCCGCGGAGCGCTGGAACGTCCCAGCGACCTTTGACCCGGGTCAGTGTCCAGCGGAGCACCCGGAAGTCCCAGCGAACTTTGACCCGGGTCAGTGTCCCGCGGAGCGGTGGAACGTCCCAGCGACCTTTGACCCGGGTCAGTGTCCAGCGGAGCACCCGGAAGTCCCAGCGAACTTTGACCCGGGTCAGTGTCCCGCGGAGCGCTGGAACGTCCCAGCGACCTTTGACCCGGGTCAGTGTCCAGCGGAGCACCCAGAAGTCCCAGCAAACTTTGACCCGGGTCAGTGTCCCGCGGAGCGCTGGAACGTCCCAGCGACCTTCAACCCGGGTCAGTGTCCAGCGGAGCACCCGGAAGTCCCAGCGACCTTTGACCCGGGTCAGTGTCCCACAGAGCGCTGGGACGTCCCAGCAACCTTTGACCCGGGTCAGTGTCCCGCGGAGCGCTGGAACGTCCCAGCGACCTTTGACCCGGGTCAGTGTCCAGCGGAGCGCTGGAACGTCCCAGCGACCTTTGACCCGGGTCAGTGTCCCGCGGAGCACCCGGAAGTCCCAGCGAACTTTGACCCGGGTCAGTGTCCCGCGGAGCGCTGGAACGTCCCAGCGACCTTTGACCCGGGGCAGTGTCCCGCGGAGCGCTGGAACGTCCCAGCGACCTTTGACCCGGGTCAGTGTCCAGCGGAGCACCCGGAAGTCCCAGCGAACTTTGACCCGGGTCAGTGTCCCGCGGAGCGCTGGAACGTCCCAGCGACCTTTGACCCGGGTCAGTGTCCAGCGGAGCACCCAGAAGTCCCAGCGAACTTTGACCCGGGTCAGTGTCCCGCGGAGCGCTGGAACGTCCCAGCGACCTTTGACCCGGGTCAGTGTCCAGCGGAGCACCCGGAAGTCCCAGCGAACTTTGACCCGGGTCAGTGTCCCGCGGAGCGCTGGAACGTCCCAGCGACCTTTGACCCGGGTCAGTGTCCAGCGGAGCACCCGGAAGTCCCAGCGAACTTTGACCCGGGTCAGTGTCCCGCGGAGCGCTGGAACGTCCCAGCGACCTTTGACCCGGGTCAGTGTCCAGCGGAGCACCCGGAAGTCCCAGCGAACTTTGACCCGGGTCAGTGTCCCGCGGAGCGCTGGAACGTCCCAGCGACCTTTGACCCGGGTCAGTGTCCAGCGGAGCACCCAGAAGTCCCAGCGAACTTTGACCCGGGTCAGTGTCCCGCGGAGCGCTGGAACGTCCCAGCGACCTTTGACCCGGGTCAGTGTCCAGCGGAGCACCCGGAAGTCCCAGCGAACTTTGACCCGGGTCAGTGTCCCGCGGAGCGCTGGAACGTCCCAGCGACCTTTGACCCGGGTCAGTGTCCAGCGGAGCACCCGGAAGTCCCAGCGAACTTTGACCCGGGTCAGTGTCCCGCGGAGCGCTGGAACGTCCCAGCGACCTTTGACCCGGGTCAGTGTCCAGCGGAGCACCCGGAAGTCCCAGCGAACTTTGACCCGGGTCAGTGTCCCGCGGAGCGCTGGAACGTCCCAGCGACCTTTGACCCGGGTCAGTGTCCCGCGGAGCGCTGGAACGTCCCAGCGACCTTTGACCCGGGTCAGTGTCCAGCGGAGCACCCGGAAGTCCCAGCGAACTTTGACCCGGGTCAGTGTCCCGCGGAGCGGTGGAACGTCCCAGCGACCTTTGACCCGGGTCAGTGTCCAGCGGAGCACCCGGAAGTCCCAGCGAACTTTGACCCGGGTCAGTGTCCCGCGGAGCGCTGGAACGTCCCAGCGACCTTTGACCCGGGTCAGTGTCCAGCGGAGCACCCAGAAGTCCCAGCAAACTTTGACCCGGGTCAGTGTCCCGCGGAGCGCTGGAACGTCCCAGCGACCTTCAACCCGGGTCAGTGTCCAGCGGAGCACCCGGAAGTCCCAGCGACCTTTGACCCGGGTCAGTGTCCCACAGAGCGCTGGGACGTCCCAGCAACCTTTGACCCGGGTCAGTGTCCCGCGGAGCGCTGGAACGTCCCAGCGACCTTTGACCCGGGTCAGTGTCCAGCGGAGCGCTGGAACGTCCCAGCGACCTTTGACCCGGGTCAGTGTCCCGCGGAGCACCCGGAAGTCCCAGCGAACTTTGACCCGGGTCAGTGTCCCGCGGAGCGCTGGAACGTCCCAGCGACCTTTGACCCGGGGCAGTGTCCCGCGGAGCGCTGGAACGTCCCAGCGACCTTTGACCCGGGTCAGTGTCCAGCGGAGCACCCGGAAGTCCCAGCGAACTTTGACCCGGGTCAGTGTCCCGCGGAGCGCTGGAACGTCCCAGCGACCTTTGACCCGGGTCAGTGTCCAGCGGAGCACCCAGAAGTCCCAGCGAACTTTGACCCGGGTCAGTGTCCCGCGGAGCGCTGGAACGTCCCAGCGACCTTTGACCCGGGTCAGTGTCCAGCGGAGCACCCGGAAGTCCCAGCGAACTTTGACCCGGGTCAGTGTCCCGCGGAGCGCTGGAACGTCCCAGCGACCTTTGACCCGGGTCAGTGTCCAGCGGAGCACCCGGAAGTCCCAGCGAACTTTGACCCGGGTCAGTGTCCCGCGGAGCGCTGGAACGTCCCAGCGACCTTTGACCCGGGTCAGTGTCCAGCGGAGCACCCGGAAGTCCCAGCGAACTTTGACCCGGGTCAGTGTCCCGCGGAGCGCTGGAACGTCCCAGCGACCTTTGACCCGGGTCAGTGTCCAGCGGAGCACCCGGAAGTCCCAGCGAACTTTGACCCGGGTCAGTGTCCCGCGGAGCGCTGGAACGTCCCAGCGACCTTTGACCCGGGTCAGTGTCCAGCGGAGCACCCGGAAGTCCCAGCGAACTTTGACCCGGGTCAGTGTCCCGCGGAGCGCTGGAACGTCCCAGCGACCTTTGACCCGGGTCAGTGTCCAGCGGAGCACCCGGAAGTCCCAGCGAACTTTGACCCGGGTCAGTGTCCCGCGGAGCGCTGGAACGTCCCAGCGACCTTTGACCCGGGTCAGTGTCCCGCGGAGCGCTGGAACATCCCAGCGACCTTTGACCCGGGTCAGTGTCCCGCGGAGCACTGGAACATCCCAGCGACCTTCATAGGTGTCCCGCGGTGAGAGAAAAAAGTTGTAATATTTTGAGAAAAAAAAATCGTATTATTTTGAGAAAAAAACTGTAATATAGTAATAGAATTTCAGGAAAAAAAGACCAAAAAAAGTTGCATATTTTATGAAGAAAACGTCAGATTATTTCCATGACAGTTATTTATATTTGGATATCTCAGGAAGTTGCTTATATAGAAGAAGTTAATATTTAATTATTATTCCAGATATTTCATTTCCTGTATTTCAAACTAAAGTTCAACATTTGGGGCTCAAATTCTCCTTCCCAAAATGTGTGACTGTTGTTTCATATTTAAACAAACCGGTAATCAGGTATTAAAGGTTTTATGAAAAGTTTTATTTGTGAAATCATAAATATTGAAAAAGAAATATGTGCAAAAGACATTTCACATTAAAACAGGAAGTGACAACAAAAATAAAAAATCAAACACACGTTTCATGAAAACAGAAATGTCTGATAAAATGTGTTAAAACCAGCCGGTCTGTAGTGAGTCAGACTAAAGATGGAAGAACATCTGTTTCCACACCAGACTCCATTTAAAATATGACCGTTTTAAAGTCCCCAGCACCTAACAGACAGCCAGTGTTGGTTTCTCTCAGACCTCTTTGAGTCCGATTACCGGAGTGTTTCCACACCAGACTCCATTTAAAATCTGACGTCTATAAAGTCCTCGGCACCTTCCCAACAGCTGCCGTTTTGGTGGCTTTGAGTCAGACCGGCGAGTGTTTCAGCACCAGACTCTTTAAAATATGACCATTTTAAAATCTGCCAGCCAGAAGAAGAAACGACAGCAGTTGGTTCCCTGAAGGTCTGGCTCCCGTTTCCTGTTAAACCGCCGACACAGGAAGTAAAATTTAAGAGACGTTTTATCGCCACGGCGGCGGCTGCTTGTCCCGGGACCTTCCCACCAGACTCCATTCAAAAAGTAACAGATTTTAACTCCATCAGCACCTTCCAGACAGCAGGGCTTCCTGTGGAGTAGAGACTCCATTAAAACTACTTCCTGTTACCTGAGAGTCAGGTGAGTAGACTCCATTACAACTACTTCCTGTCACCTGTCTTCCTGTTCCTGTGACCTGTGTGTTACCTGAGAGTCAGGTGAGTAGATTCCATTAAAACTACTTCCTGTTACCTGAGAGCCAGGTGAGTAAACTCCATTAAAAACTACTTCCTGTTACCTGAGAGTCAGGTGAGTAGATTCCATTAAAACTACTTCCTGTTACCTGAGAGCCAGGTGAGTAAACTCCATTAAAACTACTTCCTGTTACCTGAGAGCCAGGTGAGTAAACTCCATTAAAACTACTTCCTGTTACCTGAGGGTCAGGTGAGTATGTTACCTGTGTGTTACCTGAGAGTCAGAAGAGTTTGGGCAGCTGTCTCAGGCGGCTCAGGTCCAGAATGTTCCCCACTGATGCCTCCGTCTGGCGGCTGCCCGCCCTCACTAAAGATGGCCGCCGCGTGGAACAGTTCTCCTTGTTGGCGCTGTTGGCTTTGTTCCCGCCGGCGAACAGTTGCATTCTGGGCCGCAGGTCCCGGGTCAGCTGACTCTGCGGGAGGAGCGGCGGGCGGACATCTTCTTCCTCTTCTTTGCTGTCCTCCTCCTCAATCAGGCCGTACCGCCGCATGTACTTCCTGGTGGCCAGGGACATGTTGCTAGGCGACAGCAGGGAGCGGGTGGTGCTGGAGGCAGGGTCTGCTGGGGGGGCGTGGCCTCCCAGAGACAGCCGGCTGAGCTGAGAGTCGCTGAGGTAGCGCAGGGCAATGGCGTTGGCCTCCAGACTCAGATCCACGCTGGCGCCCGTCAACAGGGTGCTGGCGCCAGGCAACAGAGTGCTGGCGCCCGGCAACAGGGTGCTCGACGACGCCTCCGAGACACTCAGCCTGGACAGTACGGCCGCCGGGTTGATGCTTGCCAGAGTGCTGCCAACACACACACACACACACACACACACACACACACACACACACACACACACAATGTAACTACATGGTGATAGAGCGAGAGGTAATGAGACCCAGGTGAGGTGCTACCTGTACCTGAGTGTTATACAGGTGAGGCGCTACCTGTACCAGAGTGGTATACAGGTGTACCTGAATGTTATACAGGTGAGGCGCTACCTGTACCTGAGTGGTATACAGGTGAGGCGCTACCTGTACCTGAGTGGTATACAGGTGAGGCGCTACCTGTACCTGAGTGGTATACAGGTGAGGCGCTACCTGTACCTGAGTGGTATACAGGTGAGGCGCTACCTGTACCAGAGTGGTATACAGGTGTACCTGAGTGGTATACAGGTGAGGCGCTACCTGTACCTGAGTGGTATACAGGTGAGGCGCTACCTGTACCAGAGTGGTATACAGGTGTACCTGAGTGTTATACAGGTGAGGCGCTACCTGTACCTGAGTGGTATACAGGTGAGGCACTACCTGTACCTGAGTGGTATACAGGTGAGGGGCGTACCTGCTGCTCTCTACAGTCTGCTGGTTTCTCCGTTCTGATTGGCTGAGGGCTTCTTCTTCTACGTGGACTCCGAGCTGCTGCAGCTGCCTCACGGTGGCGCTGAGCACCGGGTCTGCTCCACAGCTCCGCCCCCTGCAGGACGACTGGGACAGGCTCCGCCTTCGGGACTCCTCCTCCCCCTCCTCCACTTCCTGTTTCCTGTCCGACTCCTGAAGACGACTGGTCACCTGAGTCTGTGGACGCATCATCAGTTACTCAGGGCAACGATGTCACGTTTCACTTTAAAATCAACTCAGAAATATGGTTTAGACTCGGAAACTAACTTCTACGCCTGCATGCTTTACACAATTATACTTCCTCTTGTATTATATATATTATGTGTGTGTCTCTGTGTGTGCGTGTCTGCGTGTGTGCGTGTCTATGTGTGTGTGTTCTCGTGTGCCTTGTGTGTCTATGTGTTAAAGGTGGACCTCTGTCCATTTGGCTTTTCATCTTTCTTGTGATTGTGTATTATTTTCTGTGTTGTTGTTGTTACCATCAGGTTGTTAAAGAAGCTCTGCTGGTCGTCTGCAGGTCGGTACATGCTCACACTCTCCCCCAGGACGGGACTCTGCAGCCCGCTGAAACACAACCAGTCATTACAGCTTGTTTCTACCTGATGCTGAACATCTGTCCTGTAGGGTTACATTACAGCTTGTTTCTCCCTGATGCTGAACATCTGTCCTGTAGGGTAACATTACAGCTTGTTTCTACCTGATGCTGAACATCTGTCCTGTAGGGTAACATTACAGCTTGTTTCTCCTGATGCTGAACATCTGTCCTGTAGGGTAACATTACAGCTTGTTTCTACCTGATGCTGAACATCTGTCCTGTAGGGTTACAGCTTGTTTCTCCTAACAGCTGACTCACCTGTGCTGAGCAGAGGGGGAGCAGGCAGCCTCTTGAGCTGTGATGTCACTGTTCTCGGCTCCGCCCCCAGGCCCGTTGACGGACAGGTCGGCGTGTGAGGGGGGGGAGGAGCCTGTTCTGGCTGGTGTGGGGGGGAAACTGGACCGGACTCCCCCAGAACAAACTGGCACCTGGAAACAGAGAGAAATGTAAAAAAAGACATTTATACAAGTTCATTTGATTTTCAAAATAAAACCAAAAATAAATAAAAATCACTCGTTTTCCTATTTCCCATTTAGTGCTCAAATAAATCATCTCTTCTAGCCAGGATCCTTCATCTTACATTCAAGGCTTTTTAAAGACCTGCCACCCCCCCCCCCTCTCTGTGTGTGTGTGTGTGTCTGTGTGCGTGTGCGTGTATTTCTGTGTGTTTGTTTTTTTGTGGGATCATTTTCCCGAGGTTGTTTTTGCTTCAGGAGTTTTTTCCGACGCCGGGATAAGACCACATTCTGTTAAATAATGAGGGGGGGGGGGGGGGGACAGTCCCATCCCAAGCCCACCAAAACACTCCCGGCGTGTCCTGATCACGTGACTGCCCCCCCAAATAATCATGTCCTGCAAGATGGGTCTGACGGGGGGACAGTCAAAAACACACAGCACGTCATCTGGTCCATGCATCAGTCACATGACCCCAACACCCCGTGGGTCTCACCTGTTCCCACGGCGATGCTGGCCGTGCTTCTGGGCGTCTGAGCATCGACCCGCCGGCCGGACGACGCCTGAAGCTTCCTTTGAGCCTCCAGCAACATCTGGACCTGAACACACCATGAACACCATGTAAACATGACAACCTCAGTGTCAGAAATAGAGAGAGAGACATAGACAGAGAGAGAGACATAGAGAGAGACAGAGACATAGAGAGAGAGAGAGAGAGAGTGAGAGACAGAGACATAGAGAGGGAGACAGAGAGAGAGAGACAGAGTGAGAGACAGAGACATAGAGAGGGAGACATAGAGAGAGAGACAGAGAGACAGAGACAGAGAGAGAGAGAGAGAGAGACAGAGTGAGAGACAGAGACATAGAGAGGGAGACAGAGTGAGAGACAGAGACATAGAGAGGGAGACAGAGAGAGAGAGACAGGTTTTACATTCCTCTCCCTCCAGATAAAACCTCATTATTCTGCATATTCATGCGGGGGAGCCGCTTTTTTTCAAATTTTCCCCATAAATTGCTGATTTCTGCGCAAAATAACTTGGGGCTGGCTTGATTTCATAATAAAAGTCACATATCGCAACAGAAAGCTGAAAAATGTTGCGTTCATTTCACACGAGAGCAGCCATTTCCCGTTTCCATGGGAACGTTATGAAGTGACAAGATATCAAAACACAGTTTATGCAATTTCATAATTATCCCAAATATTCCAGCGCAGCTAAGAAAACGATCTGCAACAATCACAGAAAACTCTGGATGGTTCTGGTCTTAATGATGGTTCTGGTCTTAATGATGGTTCTGGTCTTACTGATGGTTCTGGTCTTAATGATGGTTCTGGTCCTAAGTATTGCTTTAGCATCGGTTGCTATCCATGATAAAGCTACATCTAAGTCTTTAGTTTTTATATGAGCTGTGTATTTTATATTGTGTGTGTCTCTGCGTGTGTGTGTGTTGTTGTTACCTGCTCCTGCAGGAGGCGGAGCTGTTGGTCCTGATGGAGCAGCAGCTGGTAGGTGTCCGACGGGATGACTCCGCCCCCTTGATGGTGCACACAGGATGAGGACACGCCGGGGGCTGCTGCCGCGGGACGGGACGGGTGAGGGGAGGGGGAGTCTCCACACTGAGGGGAGGGGACGGAGGGGGCTTCTCCACACCGAGGGGCAGGGGAGGAGGGGGAGTCTCCACACCGAGGGGCAGGGACGGAGGGGGAGTCTCCACACCGAGGGGCAGGGACGGAGGGGGAGTCTCCACACCGAGGGGCGGGGACGGAGGTGGAGTGTCCACACTGAGGGGAAGGGACGGAGGGTGTGGGGACAGAGGGGGAGTGTCCACACCGAAGGCAGGGGGCGGAGGGGAAGTCTCCACACTGAGGGGAGGGGACGGAGGTGGAGTGTCCACACTGAGGGGAGGGGAGAGAGGGAGAGTCCCTACTCAGCAGGGCGGGGGGAGGGTGGCTGCAGGGACAGGGAGGAGGGGGGGCAGAGCGACTAGTGGAGGGTGGAGAAACAGAAACAGGAAGTGGATGGTTGTCATGGGGATGGGAGGATGGAGCAGCAGCAGGGTGGAGACTGGAGGGAGGAAGAAAAGTGTTGCAGGGTTATTACGGTAAAGTACAAATAAGATGTTGCAGGGTTATTACGGTAAAGTAAAAACAAGCTGTTGCAGGGTTATTACGGTAAAGTAAAAACAAGCTGTTGCAGGGTTATTACGGTAAAGTAAAAACATTACTAATCAATTAATCAAGAAAATAACCAACCGATTAAACGGTCGGTTATTTTCTCGATTAATCGATTAGTTGTTTGAGCTATAAAAATGTCAAAACATGGTGAAAAATGAGGATCAGAGTTCCCCAAAAGCCCAAAATGACGTCCTTTAATGTCTTGTTTTGTCCAAAAGTAAAAAAATATTCAGGTTCCTGTCCCAGAGGAGAGAAGAAACTAGAACATTCACATTTTAGAAGCTGGAATTAGAGAAATCTATTTTTTAATAAAAAAACGAATCAAACCGATTATCATAAAAATAACTTTTATTGCCCCTGATGCTAACCTCGGAGACGTAACCGATGCTAACCTCGGAGACGTAACCGATGCTAACCTCGGAGACGTAACCGATGCTAACCTCGGACACGTAACCGATGCTAACCTCGGACACGTAACCGATGCTAGTGATGCTAACCTCGGAGACGTAACCGATGCTAACCTCGGAGACGTAACCGATGCTAGTGATGCTAACCTCGGATACGTAACCGATGCTAACCTTGGAGACGTAACCGATGCTAACCTTGGAGACGTAACCGATGCTAACCTTGGAGACGTAACCGATGCTAACCTTGGAGACGTAACTGATGCTAACCTCGGAGACGTAACCGATGCTAACCTCGGAGACGTAACCGATGCTAACCTTGGAGACGTAAGTGATGCTAACCTCGGAGACGTAACCGATGCTAACCTCGGAGACGTAACCAATGCTAACCTCGGAGACGTAACCGATGCTAACCTCGGAGACGTAACCGATGCTAACTTTGGAGACGTAAGTGATGCTAACCTTGGAGACATAATGCTAACCTTGGAGACGTAAGTGATGCTAACCTTGGAGACGTAATGCTAACCTTGGAGACGTAAGTGATGCTAACCTTGGAGACGTAATGCTAACCTTGGAGACGTAAGTGATGCTAACCTCGGAGACGTAACCGATGCTAATCTTGGAGACCTAACCGATGCTAACCTTGGAGACGTAACCGATGCTAACCTTGGAGATGTAACCGATGCTAACCTTGGAGACGTAACTGATGCTAACCTTGGAGATGTAACCGATGCTAACCTTGGAGAGCTGGGCGGAGCTTGTGCGGGGCGGAGTCCTGGGGACGAGAAGATGGAGGTGCAGTCGTAGGTTTGGGCGGAGCAGCAGCTGCAGGGCGGCTGCAGGTTGGAGGATGGCGTGCTGTGGAGGTGAGGGGGGGCTGCAGGTCTGTTTACTGTCGGAGGGGCAGACTTCCTGTCCTGTCTGTGGGCGGAGCCTGCATCCTGCCAGCTGTTCTGATTGGAGACCAAGCTGCTGTCAATCAGCAGAGAAAGTTCAGGAACAGACGGCTGAACTCTGCGAGCCTGGAACAGAAAAACAACTCGTAAACCAGCAGGAACTAAGACTCAAAGCTAACGCTAAGCCTGGAACTAAGACTCAAAGCTAACGCTAAGCTAACGCTAAGCCTGGAACTAAGACTCAAAGCTAAAATATAAGTATAATATATATATATATATATATATATAAGTATCGGTACTATCTAATCTAACCTTCCTAACATGTCCTCTCTGCTGTGTTTAGCGGTCTGAGCCGTGACACCTGTGACTGACCTGCTGAGCGGGCGGGTGGGGGCTCGGGGACGGCCGGGGAGACAAGTCTTCATCCTCCACCCCCGAGTCCTGATCGCTGACTGAGAGACCGCCAGCCGAGGGGGCGGCTCTGAGGACAGAGAAGACCAGTTCAGGAGACAACACAACTACATCCATCGGGATAGTTTCTGGCTGTGTGACTCTGGACCCTCACCCAGCATCTCTCTGGGTGCAGGTCCAGAGAGCAGGGGACTCTGGACCTTCACCCAGCGTCTCTCTGGGTGCAGGTCCAGAGAGCAGGGGACTCTGGACCTTCACCCAGCGTCTCTCTGGGTGCAGGTCCAGAGAGCAGGGGACTCTGGTACCTGTTGAAGGAGGTCTGAGCCTCTTTGAAGATCTCTGTCTGGCGGCTGTGATCCTCTGAACCGAGCTCACAACGCAGAGTCCGCCCCTCCACCGAGACCGCCTGCTAAGGGTACACATCAGTTGCACAGTTGAGACAGGGACAGACTTGCTCTATCTGTAAATTATAGAGCGGTCTGGACCTGTACAGTGGTCTAGACCTGTAGAGTGTCTTAAGATCCTTTTGTTATAATTTAATAGTATAGCTTCAGTGTCTGTGGTTACCTGGTAGAGCGTGACACACTGGGAGGCGCTCAGCAGGCGGTAGTCCAGCTGTGGTCCAGATCCAGATCCTCGACACTGGAAGAACTGAGGGGCTCTGTGGGTGGACCCGAACAGGACCAGGAGGAAACAGCCGCTCTCAGACACAACTCTGAAACAACAGCAGGCTGCAAAGTTTCACACGGGACCAGGACTACAGTCTACAGACCTGGATCCAGCAGGAAGACTACAGTCTACAGACCTGGATCCAGCAGGAAGACTACAGTCTATTGAACTGGATCCAGCAGGAAGACTACAGTCTACTGAACTGGATCCAACAGGAAGACTACAGTCTACAGACCTGGATCCAACAGGTAGACTCACCTGTCCTGCAGGGAGGAGCTACAAAGGAACCTGAGACACCACGCCCACACCTGAGGGTTGTAGACGTGTATGACTCCACTCAGCCAGCTGTCACAGAGAGAACAGGAAGTACAGTAAGACACAAATACTGCAGTACTGTAACAATGGTGTGTTAATACTTTCCAGGCAAATGAAGTATCTGCAGTAATCTAAATGACGTGAATACTACGAGATGTGTTTGTGGTCTCTATGGAAACACTCGAAATGTATTTGTGGTCTCTATGGAAACACTCACAGTCCGACCAGCGGCAGGCTGGAGGCTTTAGGGTCCGACTCCAGCAGCAGCAGCAGCTTCCTGGTCTGGTCCATGGTCAGAAACCTGGAGACACAGCACACACATCAGGTGAAACAAGCTGGACTGGATCCCTACAGGACAGATGTTCAGCATCAGGTAGAAACAAGCTGTAATGTTACCCTACAGGACAGATGTTCAGCATCAGGTAGAAACAAGCTGTAATGTTACCCTACAGGACAGATGTTCAGCATCAGGTAGAAACAAGCTGTAATGTAACCCTACAGGACAGATGTTCAGCATCAGGTAGAAACAAGCTGTAATGTTACCCTACAGGACAGATGTTCAGCATCAGGGAGAAACAAGCTGTAATGTAACCCTACAGGACAGATGTTCGGCATCAGGTAGAAACAAGCTGTAATGTTACCCTACAGGACAGATGTTCAGCATCAGGTAGAAACGAGCTGTAATGTTACTCTACAGGACAGATGCTCAGCATCAGGGAGAAACAAGCTGTAATGTTACCCTACAGGACAGATGTTCAGCATCAGGTAGAAACAAGCTGTAATGTTACCCTACAGGACAGATGTTCAGCATCAGGAGAAACAAGCTGTAACGTTGATTTGCTGTGTGTCTCTGTGTGTGTGTGTGGTTACCCTCTCTGACGGCTGGCGTGCAGCGGCGGGCGCCTGGCTCCGGTCAGGTTCCTCAGCAGAGCGGTGGGGATGACGGGGACGGCTCGGACCGGCTGGACGTCCACGCTGAGGGACGGACACACGGCCGACCAGCTGAGGACGAAGGACGCGGCGTCCGACTGCTGAGAACAGACGACACGGCCTCTGACCCTCAACAGCTGAGACACGTCAAGAGTCTGTCTGCCGCTCACACACTGCTGCAACACCTGAGAGACACAGACAGGACACACACAGAGAGACAGACAGAGAGAGAGAGAGACAGACAGACACACACAGAGAGAAAGAGACAGAGAGACAGACAGACAGAGACAGAGGAGACAAAGAGAGAGTTAAAACCTCTAAGACTCCAACCTGTCTGAGGCAGTTTGTCTCCGACGGGACGGAGGACATCGGGTCCAGCTGAGAGTGTCCCACTCACCTTGAAGCAGTGATGCAGCTCAGCCTCTGATTGGACGACGACGTCCGACGAGGTCTCTGCGGAGAACAGACAAGGGACCAGGACATCTCCGGGTAGCAGCGCGGCGGGGACCCGGCCCGATGCTCCGGGCTGGTCCCGACCCGGGTCAAACCGGTCCAGGGTCACAGTCACCCCCCCCTCATCTGGACCCAGACCCAGAGGACAGGGGTCAACATACAGGACACTACTAGTGTCTCCATTAATCACAGGTGTGTTCTGGGTAACGTCAATCAACCAATCAGAGCTCCTCTCCCATTCCCTTTAACAACCTCCCATGAGAGAGAGAGAGAGAGAGAGAGAGAGAGAGAGAGAGAGAGAGAGACCTCCCTGTAAGACCATCATACCCAGAAGTTTCCCCGGGAAACCATGTTAGAGTTAATGCGGCGCCTGCTGGGTGTGACTGGACCAATCAGAGGCAAGGTGAGATGAAGGTGAAGGTTACCTGCGTCGACACACAGCGAGCCCAGGAGGAAACACAGGAGGCGGGGCTTGTTGCTGTGACGGGCGTGACGCTGAGCCAGGCGCAGAGCTTTCTCCATCAGCACCAGCCGAGGCTTTCTGCACCCACAATTAGTCATTATTATTATTATTAATATTATTATTATTATAATGTCACTTTGTCTCACTTCGAAAAACTGAAGATTGTGGTCCGTGTGTGTGCCTGTGTGGGTCTCAATGTGTGTGTGTGTGAGTATCTACGTATGTGTGTCTGTCGTGTATGTTTCTCTGTGTCTCTGTGTGTGTGTGTGTGTGCTGTGTGTGTGTGTCTGTCTCTGCACGTGTGTCTCTTTGTGTGTGTACCTGTGAGTGCAGAGCTGGAGGCGGAGCTTGTCTCCTGCAGGGCTGCTGTCCCACAGAGCTGATCTGGTTTTGGGGAAACTCAGCGGAGTCAGAGAGGTCATCATTCTGGAGAGAGAACGTCAGATCCTTAGACACACACACACACACACACACACACACACACACACACACACACACACACACAGAGACACACAGAGACAGACAGAGACAGACACACACACACACAGAGACAGACAGCACACACACACACACACACACACACACACACACACACACACACACACCAGAGTGTGTGCTAACAGCATTAACTCACCTTGCTCTCGTGTTTTCTGGAGTAAAAACCGTTTCAAAGACTCCGGACGGGAGATCCTGAAGGTTCACCGGGCAACTCATCCCTGCGGCGGCCGACAGAACGGCTCTATCAACGGTTCCTTACCGCAGGAAACACCGCGGCTCGAGAGGCCGGCTAACTGCTAAAGCTAGCCCCGTTAGCTCCTTGCGTTAGCTTCGTTAGCTTCGTATACGACGAAGCTCGAGTCATCCGGACGATAACTAAACGCCTAATAACGTCACAAACGTTGATTTGACCTCCGTTGACCGACTCTGTTTGTTAAAGCGCGTCGGTAAACAGTCCGAGAAGATCAACCAGATGAACGCGTTTTGATAATGGCGCTGTTTCTACATCCAACTGGCGGGGCGAAGCAACCAGCCAATAGGAAGTGTCGGCGGAGCGATTCTGACCAATGGCGTTGTCACTGCCCACGTCGCGCATGCTCAGATGTAAACGGTTTACGTCATAACGTGTCATACCCGATGAGAGTCGAGTCTGGCCGAGTACAAATGTTATTGGCGCATGCTCAGAATGAAACGGCTTAGGACATAACTGTGAAATTGTTAAATCCATGAAATAATAAAATTTTCTCATTACAAACAACAACAGAAGATGGGAATCATTTCATTTCACGTTTCTGTCTGTGATTGGTTGGTTGGTCATCATCACACGCAGCCTACCGTTGTAGCTGTCTGTGATTGGTTGGTTGGTCTACCAGACTTAGGCTGAATCCCATTTCTCCATCTTACCCCTACCCCTTGGCCCTTGAAACCAAGGGGTAAGGGGTAGGGGTGACCCCCCCCCCCCCCTATGAAATGGTATTTCACTCGGTATTGATCACAAACTTCCAACATGCAATACATGTGCATACACATGTATCATGTATACATACATATACTCCATGTATACACATGTATCGTGTATACATACATATACACCATGTATACACATGTATCATGTATACATACATATACACCATGTATACACATGTATCATGTATACATACATATACACCATGTATACACATGTATCATGTATACATACATATACACCATGTATACACATGTATCGTGTATACATACATATACTCCATGTATACACATGTATCATGTATACATACATATACACCATGTATACACATGTATCATGTATACATACATATACACCATGTATACACATGTATCGTGTATACATACATATACACCATGTATACACATGTATCATGTATACATACATATACACCATGTATACACATGTATCATGTATACATACATATACTCCATGTATACACATGTATCGTGTATACATACATATACACCATGTATACACAGTGTGTAGTATATGTTTTAGTTATCACTGTTTTGAATGTCATTGATGTTCAGAAACACATTTTGTTAACAAAAATCTGTCTTTATTGCCGATAAATTAAACATAACAGGCAAAAACATTACATTAATATATTATATTACAGAACCATTATCAACTATTAGAACCATAACTAACATGTCACACACATAAAAAGGCTTCATATGTGTAAAACTAAAAAAATACACAAGACCACAAACAAACACATTAACTACAGCTGTTCTGATATCCAGACCAGTCTGAAGCCTGTTGGCCAGTAAACCCCCCCCCCCCCCATATCATCAGTGTCCCGTATCAAAACCAACAACAATATACAAGTGCATGAACAGGAATTAATTACAAATGATTACAATAATACATAACTAATGCAGTAATGAATGGGTTCAACATGAACACATGAATTAGGAAACTTCTGCTCGTTTTCAGCCCCAAAGTGGACCAGCTGCTGTGTCCTCCTGTGTCCTCCTGTGTTGTCCTCCTGTGTCCTCCTGTGTTGTCCTCCTGTGTTGTCCTCCTGTGTCCTCCTGTGTGATACAGGACAGTATATGTAAAGCAAGTAGCGATGTATCATAGACCGTTAATATTAATATGTATAAACAGTCTATGCGATGTATACGGTCCATTCAAGGCAGAGAAATGCGGGACTGTTGTTCAAATCAACGTTAGCGTTAGCATTAGCATTAGCATTGCAAGCTAGTGATTTTTAGAAAGTTTCAGTTAGGAACATGGTTGCAGTATATATGAACAGGACTGCATAGACCACCAAACAAGACTGTCCTAACTTTTAAATCAATTATTTAAGCCGAGAATACTTCCATGTATGTGTCTCTCTGGTCGCTGGGCATAGACCCCTCGGTCTCACCCCTACCCCTCTGTCTCACCCCTACCCCTCGGTCTCACCCCTACCCCTCGGTCTCACCCCTACCCCTCGGTCTCACCCCTACCCCTCGGTCTCACCCCTACCCCTCGGTCTCACCCCTACCCCTCACCCCTACCCCTCACCCCTACCCCTCGGTCTCACCCCTACCCCTCGGTCTCACCCCTACCCCTCGGTCTCACCCCTACCCCTCGGTCTCACCCCTACCCCTCACCCCTACCCCTCGGTCTCACCCCTACCCCTCTGTCTCACCCTTACCCCTCACCCCTACCCCTCGGTCTCACCCCTACCCCTCGGTCTCACCCCTACCCCTCACCCCTACCCCTCGGTCTCACCCCTACCCCTCTGTCTCACCCTTACCCCTCACCCCTACCCCTCGGTCTCACCCCTACCCCTCGGTCTCACCCTTACTCCTAACCCCTACCCCTCGGTCTCACCCCTACCCCTCGGTCTATCCCCTACCCCTCGGTCTCACCCCTACCCCTCGGTCCTACCCCTCGGTCTCACCACTACCCCTCGGTCTATACCCTACCCCTCGGTCTCACCCCTACCCCTCGGTCTCATCCCCTACCCCTCGGTCCTACCCCTCGGTCTCACCACTACCCCTCGGTCTGTACCCTACCCCTCGGTCTCACCCCTACCCCTCGGTCTATCCCCTACCCCTCGGTCTCACCCCTACCCCTCGGTCCTACCCCTCGGTCCTACCCCTCGGTCTCACCACTACCCCTCGGTCTATACCCTACCCCTCGGTCTATCCCCTACCCCTCGGTCTCATCCCCTTCCCCTCGGTCTCACCCCTACCCCTCGGTCTCATCCACTACCCCTCGGTCTATCCCCTACCCCTCGGTCTCATCCCCTACCCCTCGGTCTCACCCCTACCCCTCGGTCCTACCCCTCGGTCTATCCCCTACCCCTCGGTGTATATGTGTATATATGTGTGTATATGTGTGTATGTGTGTGTATGTGTGTGACTGATCCTAAGAAAGGTGAGAAATCAGCCCAGAACTACACGGGAGGAGCTGGTCCATGACCTGAAAAGAGCTGGGACCACCGTTTCCAAGGTTACTGTTGGTAATACACTAAGACGTCATGGTTTGAAATCATGCATGGCACGGAAGGTTCCCCTGCTTAAACCAGCACATGTCAAGGCCCGTCTTAAGTTTGCCAATGACCATTTGGATGATCCAGAGGAGTCATGGGAGAAAGTCATGTGGTCAGATGAGACCAAAATAGAACTTTTTGGTCATAATTCCACTAACCGTGTTTGGAGGAAGAAGAATGATGAGGACCATCCCAAGAACACCATCCCTACTGTGAAGCATGGGGGGGTAGCATCATGCTTTGGGGGTGTTTTTCTGCACATGGGACAGGGCGACTGCACTGTATTAAGGAGAGGAGGACCGGGGCCATGTATTGGGAGATTTTGGGGAACAACCTCCTTCCCTCAGTTAGAGCATTGAAGATGGGTCGAGGCTGGGTCTTCCAACATGACAATGACCCAAAGTACACAGCCAGGAGAACCAAGGAGGGGCTCTGGAAGAAGCAGATCAAGGTTCTGGGGGGGCCTAGCCAGTCTCCAGACCTAAACCCAATAGAGAATCTTTGGAGGGAGCTCAAACTCCGTGTTTCTCAGCGACAGCCCAGAAACCTGACTGATCTAGAGAAGATCTGTGTGGAGGAGTGGGCCAAAATCCCTTCTGCAGTGTGTCAAACCTGGTGAAGAACTACAGGAAACGTTTGACCTCTGGAACTGCAAACAAAGGCTACTGGACCAAATATTAACATTGATTTTCTCAGGTGTTCAAATACTTATTTTCCTCACTGTGTATAACTCATCATCAGCTGATCTCTTTGTGTTTTTAATGAACGTGACTTCTTTATCTCGTCGTCAGAGGAAACTTTACACTAAAACCACCTGTGTGTGTGTGTGTGCGTGTGTGTGTGTGTATGTGTGTGTGTGTGTGTGTGTGTGTGTGTGTGTGTATGTGTGTGTGTTTGTGTGTGTGTGTGTGTGTGTGTCTGTTTGTGTGTGTGTGTGTGTCTGCATGCTACATGTTAATAACAACCATTGATAATATTAAGGCTGTAGTTCAGACTCTGGCCTGTGGGGGGCAGAAACACGCTCAGCAGCGTCTAGACTGACGGAATCCGACAGGATGAAGGAGAACAGGAATGCTGAGCGCTGATTGGCTGCTGGGAGGGGCGTGCGGCTGTGACGTCAGCAGAGGAGAAAGATGGCGGCGGTGACCAGAGGCTCCTTCACTGTGCTCAGACGGCTGGTGAGAAAACATCAACTTTATGACGAAATGTCCCGTTTTAGTCTGGTTGTCTGCTGGTTTGTGACGCTGACGTACGGCAGAGTGATGTCATGACGCCGTCACCCGGTCAGCTCGTCCGTTAGCTTAGCCGGTTAGCTGCTGTGAACTTAACTTCAGCTGCCCTCATGCTAACTCTGATGCTAATGCTAACGGAATGAAATGACAACAGAGACAGTGTTACCTGCTAACATGCTAATTCTGATGCGCTTGCGCGCGCGCGCGCGTGTGTGTGTGTGTGTGTGTGTCTCTGACTGTGTGTGTGTCTGACTGTGTGTCTGACTGTGTGTGTGTCTGACTGTGTGTGTGTGTGTCTGACTGTGTGTGTGTCTGACTTTGTGTGTGTGTCTGACTGTGTGTGTGTGTGTGTCTGTGTGTGTGTGTGTGTGTGTGTGTCTGACTGTGTGTGTGTGTGTGTGTGTGTGTGTGTCTGACTTTGTGTGTGTGTCTGACTTTGTGTGTGTGTCTGACTGTGTGTGTGTGTGTGTGTGTGTGTGTGTGTGTGTGTGTCTGACTGTGTGTGTGTGTGTGTCCGTGTGTCTGACTGTGTGTGTGTGTGTGTGTGTGTGTGTGTGTGTCTGTCTGTGTGTGTCTGTCTGTGTGTGTGTGTGTGTGTGCTCCCCCCAGCTGACCCAGCAGTACCGAAGGTGTTTCCGTCTGCAGAGCATCCGGTGTGACAGGCCGGTGCAGCCGCTGGTTCGACTCCCCCAGGTGGTCAGCAGGAGGCTGCACGCCGCCAGCGGTAGGTCCACATGGGGGGGGGTCCACATGGGGGGGGGTGCCACATGGGGGGGAGGTCCACATGGGGGGGAGGTCCACATGGGGGGGGGGTCCACATGGGGGGGGGGGTAGTCTGGAGCCAGGGCGGCCAGGGGGGCCAGGGCTCCTAGTAACAGTTAGTCTGGGGCCAGGGGGGCCAGGGCTCCTAGTAACAGTTAGTCTGGGGCCAGGGGGGACCAGGGGAGCCAGGGCTCCTAGTAACAGTTAGTCTGGGGACAGGGGGGCCAGGGCTCCTAGTAACAGTTAGTCTGGGGCCAGGGGGGGCCAGGGCTCCTAGTAACAGATAGTCTGGGGACAGGGGGGCCAGGGCTCCTAGTAACAGTTAGTCTGGGGCCAGGGGGGGCCAGGGGGGCCAGGGCTCCTAGTAACAGTTAGTCTGGGGCCAGGGGGGGACAGGAGGCCCACGGCTCCTAGTAACAGTCTGGGGCCCCTCAGATCTTCCGGGGGGAGGGGGGGGGGGTTGTTGCTGAATTCAGGAAGTAGACGTTGAAATCTTTCTGGTTCTGGGAATTACCATGGCAACCTGCCAGATTAACGAGGGCTCTTCCTGGTTCTGGGAATTACCATGGCAACCTGCCAGATTAACGAGGGCTCTTCCTGGTTCTGGGAATTACCATGGCAACCTGCCAGATTAACGAGGGCTCTTCCTGGTTCTGGGAATTACCATGGCAACCTGCCAGATTAACGAGGGCTCTTCCTGGTTCCTGGTTGTGGGATGACTCGGCGGTTTCATCCAGATCAGCTGGTTTTACTTTACAGTTTCAGACCAGGAAGTGATGTTGTTGATGATGTCACCGGAGGGGGGGAGGGGGGGGTTCTTCCTGATATGAACCGATATGTTACCGACACACACCCCATCAACAGTCACACGCACACACAAAGACACACACACACACACACACACACACATTTCTGTCCCCGACCCTAACTGTCTTTGCCATGTGTGTTCTGTCCCCGTCCCTAACTGTCTTTGCCATGTGTGTTCTGTCCCCGTCCCTAACTGTCTTTGCTGTGTGGTTTCTGTCCCCGACCCTAACGGTCTTTGAGATGTGTGTTCTGTCCCCGTCCCTAACTGTCTTTGCTGTGTGGTTTCTGTCCCCGTCCCTAACTGTCTTTGCCATGTGTGTTCTGTCCCCGTCCCTAACTGTCTTTGCTGTGTGGTTTCTGTCCCCGACCCTAACTGTCTTTGCCATGTGGTTTCTGTCCCCGACCCTAACTGTCTTTGCCATGTGGTTTCTGTCCCCGACCCTAACTGTCTTTGCCATGTGTGTTCTGTCCCCGTCCCTAACTGTCTTTGCCATGTGTGTTCTGTCCCCGTCCCTAACTGTCTTTGCCATGTGTGTTCTGTCCCCGTCCCTAACTGTCTTTGCCATGTGTGTTCTGTCCCCGTCCCTAACTGTCTTTGCCATGTGTGTTCTGTCCCCGACCCTAACGGTCTTTGCGATGTGGTTTCTGTCCCAGACCCTAACGGTCTTTGCAATGTGGTTTCTGTCCCCGACCCTAACGGTCTTTCCGGTGTGTGTCCTGTGTCCTCCAGTGAGCCGAGGACCGATCGTCCAGTTCAAGCTGTCGGACATCGGCGAGGGGATCATGGAGGTGACGGTGAAGGAGTGGTACGCACCGGCTCATTCACCTGCTGCAGGGGGGGGGGGGCGGAGACAGGGGGAGACAGAGAGAGACAGGGGGAGACAGAGAGAGACAGGGGGGAGACGAGGAGAGACGAACAGGAGGAGACAGGCCGCTCAGGTCTGCTTTGAACAGACAGATGTGAGGAAGACATGGCCTCTGGACTAAAATGGCTCTGCAGCTGTTCATTAAAGACTAATTAAATTAAACGTTAGGCTAATAAAGTATTATCATTATTATTATTGTTATTATTGTTATTATTATTAGTATGAACAGATTCCATGATATTATGTTTATTAAGTCAGAATATTTAGAGAAAAACTGTCTCTCTAACTGTCTTCTTGTCTATTGGTCTGCCTGTCTCTCTAACTGTCTTTCTCTGTCTCCCTGTCTGTCTGTCTGTCTCCCTGTCTCTCTAACTGTCTGTCTCTCTCCCTGTCTGTCTCTCTCCTTGTCTGTCTGTCTCCCTGTCTGTCTCAGGTACGTGAAGGAGGGGGACAAGGTGTCCCAGTTTGACAGCATCTGTGAGGTGCAGAGCGACAAGGCGTCCGTCACCATCACCAGTCGCTACGACGGCGTCATCAAGAGACTGTACCACGACGTAGACGCCACCGCCCTGGTGGGGACGCCGCTGGTGGACATCGAGACAGAGACAGGCACAGGTGAGACTACACACACCTGAGACATGGTCCTGTCTAAAGTTAGGACAACACACACTTGGGACATGATCCTGTCTAAAGTTAGGACAACACACACCTGAGACATGATCCTGTCTAAAGTTAGGACAACACACACCTGGGACATGGTCCTGTCTAATGTTAGGACAACACACGGGCGGCTGTGGCTCAGTGGTAGAGCGGTTGCCTGCCAATTGGAAGGTTGGTGGTTCAATCCCCGGCCCTGCAGTCACATGTCGAAGTGTCCTTGGGCAAGACACTGAACCCCAAGTTGCCCCCGATGCTGCACATCGGAGTGTGAATGTGTGTGCATGTTTATCTGATGAGCAGGTGTGTAGATGTGTGTGAGTGTGTATCTGATGAGCAGATGTGTAGATGTGTGTGAGTGTGTATCTGATGAGCAGATGTGTAGATGTGTGTGAGTGTGTATCTGATGAGCAGATGTGTAGATGTGAGTGTTTATCTGATGAGCAGGTGGCACCTTGTACGGCAGCCTCGGCCACAGTGTATGAATGTGTGTGAATGGTGAATGGTATCCTGTATGATGTAAAAGCGCTTTGAGTAGTCGTTCAGACTAGAAAAGTTATATAAATACAGCACATTTACATTTACATTTACACACACCTGAGACATGGTCCTGTCCTAAAGTTAGGACAACACACACCTGGGACAGGTAGGTCCTGTCTAAAGTTAGGACAACACACACCTGAGACATGGTCCTGTCTAAAGTTAGGACAACACACACCTGGGACAGGTAGGTCCTGTCTAAAGTTAGGACAACACACACCTGAGACATGGTCCTGTCTAAAGTTAGGACAACACACACCTGGGACATGGTCCTGTCTAAAGTTAGGACAACACACACCTGGGACATGTTCCTGTCTAATGTTAGGACAACACACACCTGGGACATGATCCTGTCTAAAGTTAGGACTACACACACCTGAGACATGGTCCTGTCTAAAGTTAGGACAACACACACCTGGGACAGGTAGGTCCTCTCTAAAGTTAGGACAACACACACCTGGGACAGGTAGGTCCTCTCTAAAGTTAGGACAACACACACCTGGGACAGGTAGGTCCTCTCTAAAGTTAGGACAACACACACCTGGGACATGGTCCTGTCTAAAGTTAGGATTACACACACCTGAGACATGGTCCTGTCTAAAGTTAGGACAACACACACCTGGGACATGGTCCTGTCTAAAGTTAGGACAACACACACCTGGGACATGTTCCTGTCTAATGTTAGGACAACACACACCTGGGACATGATCCTGTCTAAAGTTAGGACTACACACACCTGAGACATGGTCCTGTCTAAAGTTAGGACAACACACACCTGGGACAGGTAGGTCCTCTCTAAAGTTAGGACAACACACACCTGGGACAGGTAGGTCCTCTCTAAAGTTAGGACAACACACACCTAGGACAGGTAGGTCCTCTCTAAAGTTAGGACAACACACACCTGGGACATGGTCCTGTCTAAAGTTAGGATTACACACACCTGAGACATGTCCCTGCTTGTTGTCTCGTTGCCCAGCGGTGATCCCGGAGGAGGACGTGGTGGAGACGCCCGCCATGGCTCAAGAAGAACACACCCACCAGCAGATCAAAGGTCTGAAGACGCAGGCCACGCCCGCCGTGAGACGCCTCGCCATCGAGAACAACGTGAGTCCCTGCGTAGTGTCCCAGGGTCAGGACCAGAGGACAGGGTAGACTTCCTAATGCGTCACGTCAGACAGCCAATCACAGGCATTGTTAGATCTTGTAGAAGCATGCTGCGTGCTGATTGGCTCCCTGACGCTGACGAGGCACTTCTCAACACTCGATGCTGCGGAGACCGCTCGGTCGGTGCTGAAAGATTGGACTCAGTTCTCAGTCCTCCTTCCAGCTGCAGCCCCCCGAGGAAGGATCTTTAAGGCCGATAGGATGCTAATATTTATAGAAACTAGAATATAAGACGTGTCTTCAGGTATTTCTACTTTGTTGTTAAGTCCATAACTCCACATGTGTTCATTCATAGTTCTGATGCCTTCAGTGATCATCTACAATGGAAATAGTCATGAAGATAAAGGAAACGCATTGGATGAGAAGGGGGTCAAAACTTTTGGCCTGTACTGTATATATACACACACACGTGTGTGTGTATGATATAATAATACATATCGATACTTGGCGTACAGTATTGTTTTGTAAAATCCGTTTCCTGTCCCTCAGATTAAGCTCAGCGAGGTTGTGGGGACGGGAAGGGACGGACGCATCCTGAAGGAAGACATCCTGAACTTCCTGGCCAAGCAGACGGGCGCCATCATCCCTCCGACTCTGTTCCAGGAGATCCAGACCCCGGCCCCGGCCGCCGCGGCCCGGCCCCCGAGCCCTGCGGCGGCCGCCAAGCCTGTGCCCGCCGCCCCCCCCAGACCCGTCTTCACCGGGACGGACGTCACCGAGCCGCTCACAGGTACGTCTCAGTCCAGCAGGGACACGCTCGCTCTCAGGGCCCATTCCAGCCCAGCAACACCAGGGATGTCCTCACTCCGTTACCACGGCAACCAGGTCCAGGTCACTGTATCTGCATTGTAACTCTGTGTGTGTGTGTGTGTGTGTGTCCTCCAGGTTTCCACAAAGCGATGGTGCGGACGATGACGGCGGCGCTGAAGATTCCTCACTTCGGTTACTGTGACGAGGTGGACCTGAGCCGCCTGGTGTCTCTGAGGTCTGAGCTCCGCCCCCTCGCCGACGCCCGGGGGGTCAGACTCAGCTACATGCCCTTCTTCATCAAGGTTCCTACACACACACACACACACACACATATCCTTACAGTTAGACCTCTCTATAATCTACAGATAGAGCAGGTCTAGACTGCTCTATAATTTACAGATAGAGCAGGTCTAGACCGCTCTATAATTTACAGATAGAGCAGGTCTAGACCGCTCTATAATTTACAGATAGAGCAGGTCTAGACCACTCTATAATTTACAGATAGAGCAGGTCTAGACCGCTCTATAATTTACAGATAGAGCAGGTCTAGACCACTCTATCATTTACAGATAGAGCAGGTCTAGACCGCTCTATAATTTACAGATAGAGCAGGTCTAGACCGCTCTATAATTTACAGATAGAGCAGGTCTAGACCGCTCTATAATTTACAGATAGAGCAGGTCTAGACCGCTCTATAATTTACAGATAGAGCAGGTCTAGACCACTCTATCATTTACAGATAGAGCAGGTCTAGACCGCTCTATAATTTACAGATAGAGCAGGTCTAGACCGCTCTATAATTTACAGATAGAGCAGGTCTAGACCGCTCTATAATTTACAGATAGAGCAGGTCTAGACCACTCTATAATTTACAGATAGAGCAGGTCTAGACCGCTCTATAATTTACAGATAGAGCAGGTCTAGACCACTCTATCATTTACAGATAGAGCAGGTCTAGACCGCTCTATAATTTACAGATAGAGCAGGTCTAGACCGCTCTATAATTTACAGATAGAGCAGGTCTAGACCGCTCTATCATTTACAGATAGAGCAGGTCTAGACCGCTCTATAATTTACAGATAGAGCAGGTCTAGACCACTCTATCATTTACAGATAGAGCATATTTCAGTCATTTAATAACCATAAAAGACAGACACTTACCGATTCATGCAGCTAAAAGCTAACGAGCGGTCTAGCTAGCAGCCTTTATTTTGATAGGACAGCAGAAGACATGAAAGGACAGAGAAGGTGACGGTCGGACCAAGAGCCAGAAATCACACAAACAATCAGTATAAGGCGACAAAAAGGCCCCAAAATCAAAGCTCAAATGTTGAGAAAAACGTCAAAACAGCAACAAAAGATAAAAGATCATTTTCGTTGATTTCTTTGGTCGTTTCTCTCCAACATTGAAGACGTTTTTCGATGCAGTTTTTCAGGTAATTTTTGGCTTTTTTTTTATTTTATTTTTTTATTTTGTACATTTTTGGTGCTTTTTAGACATTTCCTGAACGCAGCGTAACGTTCCTGCCAGTGTCGACAACCCCAACAATGAGGAGGGAACTGACGGACAAAGAGATTCACCATAAAGATTAAAAAACGACATTTGAGACATTTTTTTAAATTCATTTTTAAGATAATTTTGTGGCCATTTTCAGCCTTTATTTTGATAGGACAGCAGAAGACATGAAAGGGGAGGGGGGGGAATGACATCATCAAAGGGCTGCAGGTCGGAGTCGAGCCCTGGCCCGCTGCGTCGAGGAGTAACCCTCTCTATACTGGCACCCGCTCTACCAGCTGAGCTCCCCGGGCGCCCGCCGTGGGACAGTCTGGTGAGCTTGGTGACGCGAGTCTGTCGGGGGTGCTCCGTCAGATCAGGCCTGTCAGGGAGCGCCGTGATTGGCTCAGTGCTCAGTGGGGATGCTAATGATGTGCTCTCATTGGTCCAGGCTGCCTCGCTCGGCCTCCTGCACTTCCCTGTCCTCAACGCGTCGGTGGACGACGGCTGCCAGAACATCACTTACAAGGTATGACATCATCATGGTATGACATCATCATGTTCATTACCTACAAGGTACCTGCTTATTATCATTAATTATCATTATTTATGATGTCATCTCTGACATCACATCTGTGTACAACCCAGGTTCCTCCAGAAAAAGGTGATTATGTCATCGCATAACGTTTCCGCACAAAGTAACGCGGGGTTGCATGATTTCATAATGAAAGTCACATATATCTTACGTCACATGATATTAATATGTAGTAAAGATATTTGAATGAAAGCTCCAGCTGGTATCTCTGTCTGTTATATTCTGATTATATAACATGTATCTGTGTCTGAGTGATATTAATATGTAATCATGTAACATATAACAATAACACGTAGTCCCATAACATCAGGCTGCCCATGGACACGGTCCAGGGTCTGCTGGTCCCCAACGTGAAGAGCCTGCAGCTGCTCTATATAATAACATGTGTCTGAGTCTGAGTGATGTATTGTTACTATATAATAACATGTGTCTGAGTCTGAGAGATGTATTGTTACTATATAATAACATGTGTCTGAGTGATGTATTGTTACTATATAATAACATGTGTCTGAGATGTATTGTTACTATATAATAACATGTGTCTGAGTGATGTATTGTTACTATATAATAACATGTGTCTGAGTCTGAGTGATGTATTGTTACTATATAATAACATGTGTCTGAGATGTATTGTTACTATATAATAACATGTGTCTGAGGGATGTATTGTTACTATATAATAACATGTCTGAGTCTGAGTGATGTATTGTTACTATATAATAACATGTGTCTGAGTGATGTATTGTTACTATATAATAACATGTGTCTGAGATGTATTGTTACTATATAATAACATGTGTCTGAGGGATGTATTGTTACTATATAATAACATGTGTCTGAGTCTGAGTGATGTATTGTTACTATATAATAACATGTGTCTGAGGGATGTATTGTTACTATATAATAACATGTGTCTGAGATGTATTGTTACTATATCATAACATGTGTCTGAGTCTGAGTGATGTATTGTTACTATATCATAACATGTGTCTGAGATGTATTGTTACTATATAATAACATGTGTCTGAGGGATGTATTGTTACTATATAATAACATGTGTCTGAGAGATGTATTGTTACTATATAATAACATGTGTCTGAGAGATGTATTGTTACTATATAATAACATGTGTCTGAGGGATGTATTGTTACTATATAATAACATGTGTCTGAGATGTATTGTTACTAAGGGTGTGACGAGATCTCGTTTTACGAGATCTCGCGAGATTAAAACGCGACGAGATTTCTCGTCGAGGTGAAAAGTGGTCTCGTGAGGCAATGTGATGTCAGCGTGATGGAGCGTGAAATTACTATTGAAGATCCTTAGCAGTACTTTGGTTATTGATACACTTACTGTTTGCATTTAAAGTGTTATTTTTCTGTTATTTACACATTTATTTTATTTATACTGTTTATTTTTTTATGTTCGGTTTATAGTAAAAAAATAGTAAAAAAAAAGTTAAATAACATTCATCATTAATAGTTGATTTCAAAATGCACCTAAATTGTTTTGCATTTTGTGATTTTTCAGTTGAATAAAAAAACTATTTTCCATTCATATATTTCATGGAGGATTTCTTTAAATTTTTTTAAAAAATCTCGTCTCGTTCTCGTGAACCCAATCTCGTGATGTGTCTCGTCTCGTGGAGTAAGCGTCTCGTCACACCCCTAATTGTTACTATATAATAACATGTGTCTGAGGGATGTATTGTTACTATATAATAACATGTGTCTGAGATGTATTGTTACTATATAATAACATGTATCTGAGAGATGTATTGTTACTATATAATAACATGTGTCTGAGTGATGTATTGTTACTATATAATAACATGTGTCTGAGAGTGATGTATTGTTACTATATAATAACATGTATCTGAGAGATGTATTGTTACTATATAATAACATGTGTCTGAGAGATGTATTGTTACTATATAATAACATGTGTCTGAGTGATGTATTGTTACTATATAATATGTGTCTGAGAGATGTATTGTTACTATATAATAACATGTATCTGAGAGATGTATTGTTACTATATATTAACATGTATCTGAGAGATGTATTGTTACTATATATTAACATGTATCTGAGAGATGTATTGTTACTATATAATAACATGTGTCTGAGAGATGTATTGTTACTATATAATAACATGTGTCTGAGTGATGTATTGTTACTATATAATAACATGTGTCTGAGTGATGTATTGTTACTATATAATAACATGTATCTGAGAGATGTATTGTTACTATATATTAACATGTATCTGAGAGATGTATCGTTACTATATAATAACATGTATCTGAGAGATGTATTGTTACTATATAATAACATGTGTCTGAGAGATGTATTGTTACTATATAATAACATGTATCTGAGAGATGTATTGTTACTATATAATAACATGTGTCTGAGAGATGTGTTGTTACTATATAATAACATGTATCTGAGAGATGTATTGTTACTATATAATAACATGTGTCTGAGAGATGTATTGTTACTATATAATAACATGTGTCTGAGTCTGAGTGATGTATTGTTACTATATAATAACATGTGTCTGAGAGATGTATTGTTACTATATAATAACATGTATCTGAGAGATGTATTGTTACTATATAATAACATGTGTCTGAGGGATGTATTGTTACTATATAATAACATGTGTCTGAGGGATGTATTGTTACTATATAATAACATGTCTGAGAGATGTATTGTTACTATATAGATAACATGTGTCTGAGAGATGTATTGTTACTATATAATAACATGTGTCTGAGAGATGTATTGTTACTATATAATAACATGTATCTGAGAGATGTATTGTTACTATATAATAACATGTAGTCTGAGTGATATATTGTTACTGATATAATAACATGTATCATTGAGAGATGTATTGTTACTATATAATAACATGTGTCTGAGTGATATATTGTAACTATATAATAACATGTGTCTGAGTGATGTATTGTTACTATATAATAACATGTGTCTGAGAGATGTATTGTTACTATATAATAACATGTGTCTGAGTGATTTATTGTTACTATATAATAACATGTGTCTGAGGGATGTATTGTTACTATATAATAACATGTGTCTGAGTGATGTATTGTTACTATATAATAACATGTGTCTGAGAGATGTATTGTTACTATATAATAACATGTGTCTGAGTGATGTATTGTTACTATATAATAACATGTGTCTGAGAGATGTATTGTTACTATATAATAACATGTGTCTGAGATGTATTGTTACTATATAATAACATGTGTCTGAGTGATGTATTGTTACTATATATTAACATGTGTCTGAGATGTATTGTTACTATATAATAACATGTGTCTGAGTGATGTATTGTTACTATATAATAACATGTGTCTGAGAGATGTATTGTTACTATATAATAACATGTGTCTGAGTCTGAGTGATGTATTGTTACTATATAATAACATGTGTCTGAGAGATGTATTGTTACTATATAATAACATGTGTCTGAGTGATGTATTGTTACTATATAATAACATGTGTCTGAGTGATGTATTGTTACTATATAATAACATGTGTCTGAGTGATGTATTGTTACTATATAATAACATGTATCTGAGAGATGTATTGTTACTATATATTAACATGTATCTGAGAGATGTATTGTTACAATATAATAACATGTGTCTGAGAGATGTATTGTTACTATATAATAACATGTGTCTGAGAGATGTATTGTTACTATATAATATGTGTCTGAGATGTATTGTTACTATATAATAACATGTATCTGAGAGATGTATTGTTACTATATAATAACATGTGTCTGAGTGATATATTGTTACTATATAATAACATGTATCTGAGAGATGTATTGTTACTATATAATAACATGTGTCTGAGTGATATATTGTAACTATATAATAACATGTGTCTGAGTGATGTATTGTTACTATATAATAACATGTGTCTGAGAGATGTATTGTTACTATATAATAACATGTGTCTGAGTGATTTATTGTTACTATATAATAACATGTGTCTGAGGGATGTATTGTTACTATATAATAACATGTGTCTGAGTGATGTATTGTTACTATATAATAACATGTGTCTGAGAGATGTATTGTTACTATATAATAACATGTGTCTGAGTGATGTATTGTTACTATATAATAACATGTGTCTGAGAGATGTATTGTTACTATATAATAACATGTGTCTGAGAGATGTATTGTTACTATATAATAACATGTGTCTGAGTGATGTATTGTTACTATATATTAACATGTGTCTGAGATGTATTGTTACTATATAATAACATGTGTCTGAGTGATGTATTGTTACTATATAATAACATGTGTCTGAGAGATGTATTGTTACTATATAATAACATGTGTCTGAGTCTGAGTGATGTATTGTTACTATATAATAACATGTGTCTGAGAGATGTATTGTTACTATATAATAACATGTGTCTGAGTGATGTATTGTTACTATATAATAACATGTGTCTGAGTGATGTATTGTTACTATATAATAACATGTGTCTGAGTGATGTATTGTTACTATATAATAACATGTGTCTGAGTGATGTATTGTTACTATATAATAACATGTATCTGAGAGATGTATTGTTACTATATATTAACATGTATCTGAGAGATGTATTGTTACAATATAATAACATGTGTCTGAGAGATGTATTGTTACTATATATTAACATGTGTCTGAGAGATGTATTGTTACTATATAATAACATGTGTCTGAGAGATGTTGTGTTACTATATAATAACATGTGTCTGAGTCTGAGAGATGTATTGTTACTATATAATATGTGTCTGAGAGATGTATTGTTACTATATAATAACATGTGTCTGAGTGATGTATTGTTACTATATAATAACACGTGTCTGAGAGATGTATTGTTACTATATAATAACATGTGTCTGAGAGATGTATTGTTACTATATAATATGTGTCTGAGAGATGTATTGTTACTATATAATAACATGTGTCTGAGATGTATTGTTACTATATAATAACATGTATCTGAGAGATGTATTGTTACTATATAATAACATGTGTCTGAGAGATGTATTGTTACTGTATAATAACATGTGTCTGAGAGATGTATTGTTACTATATAATAACATGTATCTGAGAGATGTATTGTTACTATATAATAACATGTGTCTGAGTCTGAGAGATGTAATGTTACTATATAATAACATGTATCTGAGAGATGTATTGTTACTATATAATAACATGTGTCTGAGAGATGTATTGTTACTATATAATAACATGTGTCTGAGATGTATTGTTACTATATAATAACATGTATCTGAGAGATGTATTGTTACTATATAATAACATGTGTCTGAGAGATGTATTGTTACTATATAATAACATGTGTCTGAGAGATGTATTGTTACTATATAATAACATGTGTCTGAGTGATGTATTGTTACTATATAATAACATGTGTCTGAGTCTGAGAGATGTATTGTTACTATATAATGTGTCTGAGAGATGTATTGTTACTATATATTAACATGTATCTGAGTGATGTATTGTTACTATATAATAACATATGTCTGAGAGATGTATTGTTACTATATAATAACATGTATCTGAGAGATGTATTGTTACTATATAATAACATGTGTCTGAGTCTGAGAGATGTATTGTTACTATATAATGTGTCTGAGAGATGTATTGTTACTATATAATAACATGTATCTGAGAGATGTATTGTTACTATATAATAACATGTGTCTGAGAGATGTATTGTTACTATATAATAACATGTGTCTGAGAGATGTATTGTTACTATATAATAACATGTGTCTGAGTCTGAGAGATGTATTGTTACTATATAATGTGTCTGAGAGATGTATTGTTACTATATAATAACATGTGTCTGAGATGTATTGTTACTATATAATAACATGTATCTGAGAGATGTATTGTTACTATATAATAACATGTGTCTGAGATGTATTGTTACTATATAATAACATGTATCTGAGAGATGTATTGTTACTATATAATAACATGTATCTGAGAGATGTATTGTTACTATATAATAACATGTGTCTGAGATGTATTGTTACTATATAATAACATGTATCTGAGAGATGTATTGTTACTATATAATAACATGTATCTGAGAGATGTATTCTTACTATATAATAACATGTGTCTGAGTGATGTATTGTTACTATATAATAACATGTGTCTGAGTGATGTATTGTTACTATATAATAACATGTGTCTGAGAGATGTATTGTTACTATATAATAACATGTGTCTGAGAGATGTATTGTTACTATATAATAACATGTGTCTGAGAGATGTATTGTTACTATATAATAACATGTGTCTGAGAGATGTATTGTTACTATATAATAACGTGTATCTGAGAGATGTATTGTTACTATATAATAACATGTGTCTGAGAGATGTATTGTTATGTGATATTGTGTGCAGGCGTCCCATAACATCGGGCTGGCCATGGACACGGTCCAGGGTCTGTTGGTCCCCAACGTGAAGAGCGTGCAGCTGCTCAGCGTGTTCGACATCGCCCAGGAGCTGAACCGGCTGCAGGCGCTCGGCATGGCGGGGCAGCTGGGAACCAGAGAGCTGAGTGGGGGGACCTTCACGCTGTCCAACATCGGCTCCGTGAGTACACAACCACAACAACCACAACGACCACAACAACCACAACCACAACCACAACAACAACCTTGAACGTTGAATCTTGAAGCTGACTGAATGTGTTTCTTGTCTTAATCAGATCGGAGGAACGTACGCCAAACCGGTCATTCTTCCTCCTGAAGTCGCCATCGGTGCTCTGGGAAAAATCCAGGTGAGTTTCCCAGAGTGTTCTCCATATAACATCTACATATTCTCCCTCTTATACACGCTAAAAGTAGGGATTATTTACATGGAGTCTGGTGGAGATATGCTGCTCTATACATGCTAAAAGTAGTGATTATTTACATGGAGTCTGGTGGAGATATGCTGCTCTATACACGCTAAAAGTAGTTATTATTTACATGGAGTCTGGTGGAGATATGCTGCTCTATACACGCTAAAAGTAGTGATTATTTACATGGAGTCTGGTGGAGATATGCTGCTCTATACACACTAAAAGTAGTGATTATTTACATGGAGTCTGGTGGAGATATGCTGCTCTATACACACTAAAAGTAGTGATTATTTACATGGAGTCTGGTGGAGATATGCTGCTCTATACACACTAAAAGTAGTGATTATTTACATGGAGTCTGGTGGAGATATGCTGCTCTATACACACTAAAAGTAGTGATTATTTACATGGAGTCTGGTGGAGATATGCATGTCCATGTTCTCCCTCAGTATGACCATATACATGTTTGTTCTCCAGGTTCTCCCTCGGTTCGACGCCGGCGGTAATGTGTTCCCTGCTCACATCATGAAGGTCAGCTGGTCGGCGGATCACCGCATCATCGACGGCGCCACCATGTGTCGCTTCTCCAACCTGTGGAGGGAATACCTGGAGAACCCAGCCAGCATGCTGCTGGACCTCAAATAGACGTTACCCATCAGCCCCGGGGCGGACGGAGATGTCACACTAACAGACCTTCACTCCTCTTCTCTCTGCCTTCGCTCGGTCTCTGTCTGAGGCCCCACCCCCTTTCTATTAGAGGCTCCGCCCCTCCCCATGAGGCTCCTCCCCCTCTTTCTCCCCGTCTCTTTCGATGCTCCACTCCATCTCTCTCTCTCTCTTCGAGGCCTTTCACTCACCATGGTTTCCCTGTTGCCTTTGAGCAAGGCGTCGAGGAGGAGGGGTCAGTCTAGCCAGCCTATCAATCATGTTGTTTCCATGACGACCAACCACACTCATAGACTCTTGGTTTGTTTTGATTTTTTTTCAGAGTTTCATTTTTAACGTTTTACTTCTTTATGTTACCTCCTGAAACACAGACACTGATCCCTGATCTCTGATCCCTGATCTCTGATCTCTGATCCTTGATCTCTGATCCCTGATCCCTGATCTCTGATCTCTGATCTCTGATCCCTGATCTCTGATCCCTGATCCCTGATCTCTGATCCCTGATCTGATCCCTGATCCCTATCGTACGACTAACGACCAGAGAACCCAAAAACCCAGAACAGACAGACAGACGGACAGACGGACGACAGACAGACATAAAGTCAGAAAAGGCGCTGATGAAGGAGACCAGTTGGATCCGAGACCCCGGTGCCGTGTGATTCTGGTTCCGGCCCAGCTGCAGACTGTTACAGAACCGATCACCCTGATCCAGAACCTGTCCTGCGTTGTGTTTCCGTAGCAACAGGCTACATGTAAAGGTGTATAAAAGAACATTTGGGTTTTTGTATTTGTGGATCTGAAGTTATAAATAAAGTTACGTGTGAAAAAAAAGAAATGCTCCAATCGGGTCGTCTCTGATTCATGAATACGCCGGCTCTGGGTCCTGGCCCTGACTGAGTCCTGGCCCTCACTGAGTCCCAGCCCTGCTGGGTCCTGGTCCAGACTGAGTCCTGGTCCTGACTGAGTCCCGGTCCAGACTGAGTCTTGGTCTAGACTGAGTCCTGGTCCAGACTGAGTCCCAGCCCTGCTGGGTCCTGGTCCAGACTGAGTCCTGGTCCTGACTGAGTCCCGGTCCAGACTGAGTCTTGGTCTAGACTGAGTCCTGGTCCAGACTGAGTCCTGGTCCAGACTGAGTCCTGGTCCTGACTGAGTCCCGGTCCAGACTGAGTCCTGGTCTAGACTGAGTCCCAGCCCTGCTGCTTTCTCTTTAAGCAGCAGGTCTGGGTCGTGTGGGTCATGTGACCCAGAGGCTAAAATTACCCAGCAGTCCTCGGGGTCAGATTTCATGTGAAGAGACGCAGCATGAAGGACGACTACTGCGATCACACGGTCAGTACTCAGTACTACTACTACTACTACTACAATACTACTACTACTACAACTAATCCTACTACTACTAATACTACTACTCACAATAATACACACAATACTGCTAATACTACTACTACTACTACTCACAATAATACACACAATACTACTAATACTACTCATAATACACATGTTAACAGTTATGGGTGAAGTGTGTTCACATTTCTTCTAGTATCAATAAAACACGTTATAATATATTTATATTTGAAATTGATTTGAATAATTTAGGATGCTGAGCAGCAGGAAGTGTCTGCAGGTCAGAGGTCGTCTTGCCTGTGACATCACGCAGTGTGACATCACGCGGCTGACAGGAAGTGGTCATCATGGCGGGCGGCGCCGTGGCGTCCATCAAAGCTCTGTGGGAGACGAGGATCACGAGGATCAGGCGCGAGGAAGAGGACCAGAGGAAGAGGAGGAGGGCGGGTGGGGGCGGGGCCAGCGGCAGGTCAGTCACACACAAGTCCCGCCCCCTTTCCAGAATCAACCAATCAAAATGTTTCCAGAAAAACCGGATAATTAAGAGAAATCCTGAGAGAATAACTGGAGAGGACTGAGTCCTGGTCCGGAGTAAGTCCTGGTCCGGACTTAGTCCTGGTCCAGATTAAGTCCCGGTTCGATCTGAGTCCCGGTCCAGACTAATTTCCGGTTCAGACTTAGGCTGAATCCCATTTCTCCATCTTACCCCTTACCCCTTGGCCCTTGAAACCGAGGGGTAGGGGGTAGGGGTGACCCCCCCCCCCCATGAAATGGGACACCACTTGGTGACATCACCATACAGTATTGATCACAAACTTCCAACATGCAATACATGTATACACATGTATCATGTATACATACATATACACCATGTATACATACAGTACATATACACCATGTATACACATGTATCATGTATACATACATATACTCCCTGTATACACATGTATCGTGTATACATACATATACTCCATGTATAGACATGTATCGTGTATACATACATATACTCCATGTATAGACATGTATTGTGTATACATACATATACTCCCTGTATACACATGTATCGTGTATACATACATATACTCCATGTATACACATGTATCGTGTATACATACATATACTCCATGTATAGACATGTATTGTGTATACATACATATACTCCCTGTATACACATGTATCGTGTATACATACATATACTCCATGTATAGACATGTATCGTGTATACATACATATACTCCATGTATAGACATGTATTGTGTATACATACATATACTCCCTGTATACACATGTATCGTGTATACATACATATACACCATGTATACACATGTATCATGTATACATACATATACTCCATGTATAGACATGTATTGTGTATACATACATATACTCCCTGTATACACATGTATCGTGTATACATACATATACACCATGTATACACATGTATCATGTATACATACATATACTCCATGTATAGACATGTATCGTGTATACATACATATACTCCCTGTATACACAGTGTGTAGTATATGTTTTAGTTATCACTGTTTTGAATGTCATTGATGTTCAGAAACACATTTTGTTAACAAAAATCTGTCTTTATTGCCGATAAATTAAACATAACAGGCAAAAACATTACATTAATATATTATATTACAGAACCATTATCAACTATTAGAACCATAACTAACATGTCACACACATAAAAAGGCTTCATATGTGTAAAACTAAAAAAATACACAAGACCACAAACAAACACATTAACTACAGCTGTTCTGATATTCAGACCAGTCTGAAGCCTGTTGGCCAGTAACCCCCCCCCCCCCCTCATATCATCAGTGTCCCGTATCAAAACCAACAACAATATACAAGTGCATGAACAGGAATTAATTACAAATGATTACAATAATACATAACTAATGCAGTAATGAATGGGTTCAACATGAACACATGAATTAGGAAACTTCTGCTCGTTTTCAGCCCCAAAGTGGACCAGCTGCTGTGTCCTCCTGTGTCCTCCTGTGTCCTCCTGTGTTGTCCTCCTGTGTTGTCCTCCTGTGTCCTCCTGTGTGATACAGGACAGTATATGTAAAGCACGTAGCTATGTATCATAGACCGTTAATATTAATATGTATAAACAGTCTATGCGATGTATACAGTCCATTCAAGGCAGAGAAATGCGGGACTGTTGTTCAAATCAACGTTAGCGTTAGCATTAGCATTAGCATTGCAAGCTAGTGATTTTTAGAAAGTTTCAGTTAGGAACATGGTTGCAGTATATATGAACAGGACTGCATAGACCACCAAACAAGACTGTCCTAACTTTTAAATCAATTATTTAAGCCGAGAATACTTCCATGTATGTGTCTCTCTGGTCGCTGGGCATAGACCCCTCTGTCTCACCCCTACCCCTCTGTCTCACCCCTACCCCTCGGTCTCACCCCTACCCCTCGGTCTCACCCCTACCCCTCGGTCTCACCCCTACCCCTCACCCCTACCCCTCGGTCTATCCCCTACCCCTCGGTCTCACCCCTACCCCTCACCCCTACCCCTCGGTCTATCCCCTACCCCTCGGTCTCAGCCCTACCCCTCGGTCTCACCCCTACCCCTCACCCTACCCCTCACCCCTACCCCTCGGTCTATCCCCTTCCCCTCGGTCTCACTCCTACCCCTTGGTCTCACCCCTACCCCTCGTTCTATCCCCTACCCCTTGGTCTCACCCCTACCCCTCGGTCTATCCCCTACCCCTCGGTCTATCCCCTACCCCTCGGTCTATCCCCTACCCCTCGGTCTATCCCCTACCCCTCGGTCTCACCCCTACCCCTCGGTCTCACCCCTACCCCTCGGTCTATCCCCTACCCCTAGGTAATTGGACACCACTAGGTCCCGCGTGAACACCCAAAAACGAGGGGAAGGGGTAAGACAGAGAAATGAGATTCAGCCTTAGTCCTGGTTGGGACTAAGTCCCAGGTTGGACTGAGTCCTGATCCAGACTGAGTACCGGTCCATACTGAGTCCTGGTCCGTGTGTCTGTAATGTCTCCTGTGGTCCTGGTTCCGGTCCAGACTGAGTGTTGGTGTATGGGAGGACCGTGCGGTTCTGGCCCGGCTGAAACAGAAGCTGCAGACAGAAGATGGACGACTGATCCTCCGGATCCACCAGGAGGACTGGAAGGTACTAGACTGTCTCTCATTCAGGACTCTCTCTGGAGAACTCTTTTTCCTGATGTGGTTCTGTGTTCCAGTCTCTGCCGGGCTGCCTGGTCCGGCTCAGCCAGGTCCAGGAGTGGCAGATCCACCGGACCGGCCTGCTGAACATCCCTCCCTTCATCTCCAGCTTCCAGAACCTTCTAGTTCTGGATCTGTCCCGCAACAGCATCACAGAGATCCCCAAACAGATCGGTACGAACCCCCCTGACCCCCAGAGGGTGTTAATACCGATCCCGCTTCTGGTTTTGTCTTTGTGTTCTGGTTCTGAGTCTGTCCCTGGTTCTGGTTTCAGGGCAGCTGACCCGGCTCCGAGAGCTGCTGCTCAGCTACAACAGAATCCAGTTTGTCCCTGAGGAGCTGAGCGGGTGTGAGAGTCTGGAGAGACTGGACCTGGCCATGAACCGGGTCCTGGACTCACTGCCGGACCAGGTACGTATTCAATCAACCTTTATTTATACGCTAGGTACACGCCATGAACTCACATGTGACATCATCATTCGATGATGATGATGATGATGGTGATGATGTCATCATGTGCTCTGTCCCTCCAGCTGACCAGGCTGACCCGGCTGCAGAACCTGGACCTGTCCATGAACGGGTTCTGCTGCGTGCCGGCTTGCGTGGTCGGGCTGCCGGCGCTGCAGTGGCTCGACCTGGGGGGCAACCGGCTGCAGAACCTGCCGGAAGATATCCACAGGTGGGAGGAGCTACGGGCCAAGCCCCGCCCCCTCGCAGGGCCTTAAC
>CM057245.1:32878896-32884688 GCA_029931835.1 Etheostoma nigrum
TAACAACAACACCAACAGAGGTCAGAGGTCAACCTTTACCCGCTCACGGCGTCCGTCTCCTCCGCCGGCTCGTGCTCTTCTTCTCCTCTCTGATTGGTGGGATGCTGACCAGGGGGAGCGTCCTGATTGGCCGGTCTGAGTCCACAGGTGGCCCAGCTGGACATGCGGCAGAACGCGGCGAACTCTCCGGGTCCGAGTCCGAGCTGCAGGAAGAACGGCCGGCCCACGTAGTGGCGCCACTCGCAGCGGTGGTGGCAGCACAGCGCCACGGCAACGCCCACGACTGGACCGGGCGCCACGGCAACGTCTGGACCGGGCGCCACGGCAACGCCCACGACTGGACCAGGCGCCACAGCAACGTCTGGACCGGGCGCCACGGCAACGTCTGGTCCCGGCGCCACGGCGTCAACGCGGCGGGGGACGGGGTCTGGTTCTGAGGTCCTGAGGCGTTTGGGGGGCGGATCCGTCTGATCTCTGGGTCGGGGAGTCTCCATCAGACATCGCAGAGCCAGATCTGGGAGACACAGAGACAGAGACACGCTGAGAGAGACAGAGACACGCTGAGGGAGACAGAGACACGCTGAGAGAGTGTGTGTATATCTGTGTGTGTGTGTTAAATTAAGTAACAGCCCGCGTGTCAGTGGCCAATCAGAGCGCAGGCTGCTCTCACCTGTCGCTGCTCCACACAGGTGCTTCCCGACCCCGACCAGCGGCAGCTTCTTCTGTCGGAGAAGCGGCACTTTACCTGCACACATCAGCACGTTAAAACACCACTAAAGAAGAGCAACTGACACGCTGCAGATGTGTGTCTCTTACTCAGATCCAGATGTTGAATGTCCACCTGCAGCCTCTCAAACTCAACTCCAACGTCCTGATGTTTCCCGTCCACCTGAACCACATACACGCTAAAAGTAGTGATTATTTACATGGAGTCTGGTGGAGATATGCTGCTCTATACATGCTAAAAGTAGTGATTATTTACATGGAGTCTGGTGGAGATATGCTGCTCTATACACGCTAAAAGTAGTGATTATTTACATGGAGTCTGGTGGAGATATGCTGCTCTACACACGCTAAAAGTAGTGATTATTTACATGGAGTCTGGTGGAGATATGCTGCTCTATACACGCTAAAAGTAGTGATTATTTACATGGAGTCTGGTGGAGATATGCTGCTCTATACACGCTAAAAGTAGTAACTTGTGGAGGTTTTCCTGCCTTGAAGCGAGTGCTGCAGCGCTCCACCAGCAGCAGCTGCAGATCCTCCGGGGTCTCCGGGGTCTTCAGGGCTTCGTGGATCCAGTGAGACAGTTTCCCTCGCCCGGCTCCAAACTCCACAAAGCACCGCCCCCTTCCCAGCAGCCCCAGCGCCTCCAGATGACCTAAGATGGAGGACTGAGAGACAGACCCAGCCGGTTGTAAGATGGCAGAGATGTGAAGACGCGCGGCGGCCGTCTGCTGATGAAGGCGTCGCCGTGGTTACCTGCTGCTTGAGGTGTTTTTGGGCGGAGTCTCCGTTCTTTGGGTTGTTGAGTTCCTCCTGGAGGACGGGGTGAGACAGGACGCTGTCCTCCACCTCACACTGCAGTCCTACGGAGATGACATCATCACCACCACACATCCACAAGGATGACATCATCACCGCCACAGGTGTGTGTGTGTGTGTGTGTCTCACCTGAGACGGCTGTCTTCAGTTTGTCCAATAGAGATTGAAGCTCTGACCGGCTACGCTCACACAGACTCACCTGAAACACACACACACACACACACACCCACACACACACCCACACACACCCACACACACACACCCACACACACACACACACACACACACACACACACCACACACACACACACACCCACACACACACACACACACACACACACACACACACACACACACACACACACACACACACACACACACACACACACACACACACCCACACACACCCACACACACACACCCACACACACCCACACACACACACACACACACACACACACACACACACACACACCCACACACCCACACACCCACACACACACACCCACACACCCACACACCCACACACACACACCCACACACACGTTTTAGTAAAAACTCTCGCTGCCTCCATCTCCAAAGTTCATCAAACTGAAACCTGCTGATGTCATGACATCATGACATCATGACACCGTGACATCGTGACATCATGACATCGTGACATCATGACACCGTGACATCATGACACCGTGACATCGTGACATCGTGACATTGTGACATCGTGACACAGTGACCCCGTGACGCTGTTACCTGGGGCAGCGTCTCGTCTCCGTCAGCTGGTCCAGAGTTGATGTCCTCCACGTAGTAAACCTGCAGATTATAGAGACGTCTTCATATAGGCACGTATGACATCATGGGACGGGGGGGACGGGGGGGACAGGAAGTGAAGTTGTCTCACCGGCTTCGGCTTCTCTCTGGAGTTACACTTCTTCAGATGTTTGTCCAGCTTGTCCTCACTCACAGAGCTGGGGACAGACAGGACATCAGACAGGAAGTCAGACAGACAGGAAGTCAGACAGGAAGTCAGACAGGACATCAGACAGGACGTCAGACAGGACATCAGACAGGACGTCAGACAGGAAGTCAACAGACAGGAGTTCAGACAGGACGTCAGACAGGAAGTCAGACAAGACATCAGACAGGAAGTCAGACAGGACATCAGACAGGAAGTCAACAGACAGGAATTCAACAGCTCTGGGGAGTCATTCCCCGGAGTCCTTTTGTTCTTTTTCCCCCCAGCATGTTTCCTCGGATCAGGGAGGCTCCAAAATCATGGCTGCAGCTGTCGCCATGGTCCCGCTACACGTTCCCTTCCCTGCCACGATCTGCGGTGCCCAGCTACGTCCTGCTATGTCCTGCTGTGCCTTGTAATGCTGCACAGTGCCCTGCTATGCCATGAACTACTACAAAGAACTACTACAAACTACTATTATTTTTATTTATTTTTTTGGGACTGTTATTGCCACTCTTCATTCTATCCCCAACCGGTCGTCAGACACCTCCTACCAAGAGCCTGGGTCTGGGTCTGGGTCTCTCCGAGGTTTCTTCCCAAAGGGAAGTTTTTCCTTGCCACTGTCGCACTGTTGCTTGCTCTGGAGGAAACTACTAGAACTGTTGAGTCCTTGTAAAGTGTGATAACTGAGATAACTCTTGTTATGAAGTCAACAGACAGGAAGTCAACAGACAGGACGTCAGACAGGAAGTCAGACAGGAAGTCAGACAGGACGTCAGACAGGACGTCAGACAGGAAGTCAGACAGGACGTCAACAGACAGAAAGTCAGACAGGACGTCAGACAGGAAGTCAACAGACAGGAAGTCAACAGACAGGAAGTCAACAGACAGGAAGTGCATCAGAGGTGATAATCGCCATGACAACCTGATTTGCTGACTCACTGTTTGGGGTCCAGGGGACATGCGATCCTCCTGCTGCTTCCTTCCTGGAAACAGGAAACAGGAAGCTGTCAACACTCAGCTGATGACATCATAGCGGCGCGTTGCCGTGGTTTCAGCATCGTGCAACTCCGAGCCCGAACACCGCTGCAGACTCAGACCAGTTTTACTTAGAAAGACCAGTTTTATTCTGAAAGACTAGTTTTACACTGAAAGACCAGTTTTACTCTGAAAGACCAGTTTTACTCTGAAAGACTAGTTTTACTCTGAAAGACTAGTTTTACTTTGAAAGACCAGTTTTACTCTGAAAGACCAGTTTTACTCTGAAAGACCAGTTTTACTTTGAAAGACCAGTTTTACTTTGAAAGACCAGTTTTACTCTGAAAGACTAGTTTTACTTTGAAAGACCAGTTTTACTCTGAAAGACCAGTTTTACTTTGAAAGACCAGTTTTACTTTGAAAGACCAGTTTTACTTTGAAAGACTAGTTTTACGTTGAAAGACCAGTTTTACTCTGAAAGACCAGTTTTACTTTGAAAGACCAGTTTTACTCTGAAAGACCAGTTTTACTTTGAAAGACCAGTTTTACTTTGAAAACCCAGGAGCGGAAGAAGCCTCCCCGGTCCAGAGTTTACGTCGTCACGTCGTCTGGTTGCCTGGTAACTAGCAGACTGTTTACGTGGTTGCTGGGTAACTAACCTCGGCCGCGTGCTCTCCGCAGAACACGTGTCCTCTCGCGACCTCCATCTTACAGAACCGCTTCTTCTTCTCCACGAAGAACGCGCACCTGCCGGGCAGCGGCGCCGCCATGTTGGACGTAGTGACGTAGGACGCAGCGTGCTGCGTTCGAGGACTCATCCAACTGTAGGAAACACTACAACCAACAAGACAGACAGTAAAGAATAGATTCAATAAAATAATAATTTATTCTGTTTATTGATCCCAGTATGAAAAATTAATCAGGTGTCGATACGAGACGGGTCAAGGGGGGGGGGGGGGGCGAGGCTGAGGACAGAGCTGGGGGGGGGGCAATAAACTGGACCGGGCCAAGAACACTCCAGCCCTCTACAGGAAGGGCCAAAGCCGTCTCTACTTTCTGAGGAGGCTGAGGTCCTTCAACATCTGCAGGACCATGCTGAGGATGTTTATGAGTCTGGGGGGGGCAGCTGCATGCTGGGGCAGCAGGCTGAGGTCCTTCAACATCTGCAGGACCATGCTGAGGATGTTTATGAGTCTTGGGGGGGGCAGGTGCATGCTGGGGCAGCAGGCTGAGGTCCTCCAACATCTGCAGGACCATGCTGAGGATGTTTATGAGTCTGGGGGGGCAGCTGCATGCTGGGGCAGCAGGCTGAGGTCCTTCACCATCTGCAGGACCATGCTGAGGATGTTTATGAGTCTGGGGGGGCAGCTGCATGCTGGGGCAGCAGGCTGAGGTCCTTCACCATCTGCAGGACCATGCTGAGGATGTTTATGAGTCTGGGGGGGCAGCTGCATGCTGGGGCAGCAGGCTGAGGTCCTCCAACATCTGCAGGACCATGCTGAGGATGTTTTATGAGTCTGGGGGGGGGGGGGGCAGCTGCATGCTGGGGCAGCAGGCTGAGGTCCTTCAACATCTGCAGGACCATGCTGAGGATGTTTTATTAGTCTGGGGGGGGGGGGGCATGGTGGGGCAGCAGGCTGAGGTCCTTCAACATCTGCAGGACCATGCTGAGGATGTTTATGAGTCTGGGGGGCAGGTGCTATTCTCTTTGCTGTTGCATGCTGGGGCAGCAGGCTGAGGGTAGCCGACGCCAACAGACTCAACAAACTGATCTGCAAGGCCAGTGACATCGTGGGGTGGATCTGGACTCTGTTGGTGGTGTCAGAGAGGAGGACGCTGTCCAAACTACATGTCCTCTGGGACAATGTCTCGCACCCACTCCATGGCTTGTTACTCAATCACAGGAGCACTTTCAGTGATAGACTCATTCTCCCACAATGCACCACAGAGCGCCACAGGAAGTCAATAGGCTCGTTCAAGATGAGCCAGGTCTGCGCAGAATCGATCACCGGCGATCGGCGCCCGTTGCATGCCGGTTAGATTTGTGTCCGACTTGATCCCGACTTGCTCTGACGTCATGCACACGTGGGCAACGATAATCTCACGAGAGCAAGGCGGCCGCAGTTCTGAGACCAGGCGGCGCAGGCATAGACCGTTAATATTAATGGACAGAGCATCCGGTTCGGCAAAGTGAAGCAAATGCGGAAGTAACTTAAACCTGCATTCTATCTGAATTCCTGCAGAGGGCGACACGCGTGGTTGCAAAAGAAGTTGGTTTCTATAGAAGTCTATGGAAAAATGAGCCACTTCTCACTTG
>CM057245.1:32885188-32895188 GCA_029931835.1 Etheostoma nigrum
GCTACTCTGTCATAATTAAAACAACTGGAGACTGTGTACAAGCTGATATGGGGGTCTGATTATATTTTATTAAATCGGAATCGCACCACAGTGTTTTCGTCACTTCCTGTCCAGTCTGAAGGCGGCTGGAATCACTTCCTGTCCAGCCTGAAGGCGGCTGGAATCACTTCCTGTCCAGCCTGAAGACAGCTGGAATCACTTCCTGTCCAGCCTGAAGACAGCTGGAATCACTTCCTGTCCAGCCTGAAGACAGCTGGAATCGGCTGGAATCTGTCCGACTTTACCGCAGCTTTTTGTCCCCCCCCGTTGCTGCCGCCTGCTCTCGTCTACTTTACAGGCGAGGCGCAGTTCATCTCCAACGAGCCTATTCCTGCCTGTGGCCATCAAGCGTTATAACTCCTCCCTCTAAGTGTCTGACACACACACACACACACACACACACACAGACACACACACACACACACACACAGACACACACACACACACACACACACACACACACACACACACACACACACACACACACACACACACACGACACACACACACACACACAGACACACACACACACACAGACACACACACACACACACACAGACACACACAGACACACACACACACACACACAGACACACACACACAGACACACACACACACACAGACACACACACACACACACACACACAGACACACACACACAGACACACACACACACAGACACACACAGACACACAGACACACACAGACACACACACACAGACACACACACACACAGACACACACACACACACACACAGACACACACACACACAGACACACACACACAGACACACACAGACACACAGACACACACACACACACACACACACACAGACACACACACACACACACACAGACACACACACACACACACACACTTAGTGAGGTTGAAACTGGACAATTATCTGTTTTTGTGCAACACTCTGCTGCTACCATTATTATTATTATTATTTCTCACCATTGCAACACCTTAATTATGTTAATTATATAAATATTGTATCATAACACTCCTCTAACTATGTAAATACATACATATCCACACTCCTTATACTTATTTCTTTATTTATATTTATACTATTTATATTTCTTTATTTATATTTCTTTATTTATATATATACTATTTATATTTCTTTATTTATATTTCCTTCGGGGATCAATAAAATATTCCTGATCCTGATTATTATGCACTCCTCTCTTCTGATTGGCCATCATCTGCTCTGTTCTCCTCCCTGATTGGCTGCCGCGTATGCCAGTTAAATCATTTTCCCGCCTCTTACAAACGGCAGGGCGGGGCTAACGATGGGTCGACGTCATTTGGGGACTGTCCGAGAGCAAGATGGCGGCGGCGGCAGCAGCGGTAGCGGCGGCGGACTGGGGACGCGGTCCCGGAGCTCCTTCCCCCGGGTCCCCCCGGTCCCCCCGGTCCCCCGGGTCCCCCGGGCCGGCGGCGGGTCACTCGGTGCTCGTGGTGGTGGGGGCTCTGCGGACGCCCGGCCTGCTGGAGCGGGCTCTGCGCCAGATAGAGTCCGGTAAGTTCTGGTCCCGGACCGAGCCGAGCCCGCTGGGTCCGGGTCTCAGGGCGGGAAGTCCGCGGGCCCTTTCACAATAAAACCCGGAGGCAGGCGCGTGTTCCTCGCGAGCGTTTCAACCCAAACACGATGTTTTCCTGAACTTTCTTTCTGTTTTTGCGTAACTTACTTTCCGCCGTAGCTGTGACGTCATTATTAGCGTCAACGGTCAGCGGGCCCTTTCACAATAAAACCGAGATTATGTTTTTCTTTTTTTTTAATCCCTAAAATAATCAGCTTGTCAGATGTCGGAAATCAGCGCTTTTGTTGACGCTCGTTATAAATGTTTTTAACTTTTTCTTATGTTTTTGTTCCTTTTTACTTCTGGTGGGTGTTTTATTTTGAAAATCTCTTCCCATCCGAAGTAGTTATTTCTTCATGTTGTTCCTGTTTTTAAAGTAGGTCAACAGTCACACACACACACACAGAGACACGTACACAGACACACACACACACAGACACACGCACACCCACACCCAGAGAGACACACACACAGAGGGACACACACACAGAGGGACACACACACAGAGAGGGACACACACACAGAGACACACACACACACTGCTAGTCTCAGCCGGTCTCTGCCGGTCTCTGCTGGTCTCAGCTGGTCTCTGGTCTAGTTTTCAGCCAGTTCTGGTCTGGTTTTCAGTGCAGACCCAGAAACAGGAAGTGTTTTTACTGAATATCTCCAGCTTCCTGTTTGCTGAGGAGGAAGCAGAGTCCATCCCATAATACTGTCTGTCTGTCTCTCTCTCTCTCTCTCTCTCTCTCTCTCTCTCTCTCTCTCTCTCTCTCTCTGTTCCAGGTGTGCGTTGCTGGTCTCCTGAGGACCTGGATGTTTCTGTTCTGGATCAGCAGCTCAAGCTCTTTGTGTCGAGACACTCGGCCTTTCTGTCAGAGGACGTCCCAGGTTAGTCTCTCTGTCTCTCTGTCTGTCTCTCTGTCTCTCTCTCTGTCTGCCTGTCTCTCTCTCTGCCTGTCTCTCTCTCTCTCTCTGACTCTCTGTCTCTCTGTCTGTCTCTCTCTCTCTCTCTCTCTCTCTGCCTGTCCCTCTCTTTCTCTGATGTCACCGGCAGGAAGGATGACATCATCAGTCTGAGAGGGAAGTTATTTTAAAACAGTCAGCTGATCTGATCATAACACAGTCAGCTGAACAGCCTACACACACACACACACTCTCAGTCACAGACACACACAGACAGAGACACTCTCTCTCTCTCACACACACACACACAGACAGACAGAGAGCTGGTTGTCTGATATGAACATAAACAGTCAGCTGAGACTCTGCTGAACAGCCTGCAGACACACACACACACAGAGACACACACACACACAGAGAGAGAGACACACACACACACACAGAGAGAGAGACACACACACACACACACGTGTCCCACGGTTGAGTTGTGTGTGTGTGTGTGTCCTGCAGGTCAGAGGACGCTGCATCACCGCGGAGACGTCCTGGACACTCAGGTCATCATCAACCCAGCACATGACTTTGTCTGCTCCGAGGTACATTATGGGATGGATCCCTACAGAGAGACCTTTTAGTTAAAGAGGAAGATCCTTTCAGTTTAACATGAAACAGAAATCACCATCACCAAACCCACCAGACTCCATGTAAATAATCACTACTTTTAGCATGTATAGAGCAGCATATCTCCACCAGACTCCATGTAAATAATCACTACTTTTAGCATGTATAGAGCAGCATATCTCCACCAGACTCCATGTAAATAATCACTACTTTTAGCATGTATAGAGCAGCATATCTCCACCAGACTCCATGTAAATAATCACTACTTTTAGCATGTATAGAGCAGCATATCTCCACCAGACTCCATGTAAATAATCACTACTTTTAGCGTGTATAGAGCAGCATATCTCCACCAGACTCCATGTAAATAATCACTACTTTTAGCGTGTATAGAGCAGCATATCTCCACCAGACTCCATGTAAATAATCACTACTTTTAGCGTGTATAGAGCAGCATATCTCCACCAGACTCCATGTAAATAATCACTACTTTTAGCGTGTATAGAGCAGCATATCTCCACCAGACTCCATGTAAATAATCACTACTTTAAGCGTGTATAGAGCAGCATATCTCCACCAGAAGTCCTAGACTTAATATTTAATTAAAATATTATATTTTCTCCCAAATATTCTGACTTTTTCCACCTGCGCCCAGGTGCGGCGGCTGGTCTGTGACCCGTCCCGACATAAGCTGGTGGTTCTGGCGGGTCAGTGTGTGGAAGACTCGGGAGACATCGTGCTGCAGCGAGGAGGCTTCTCTCTCAGCGACTTCATCCACATCGTCACTGATGACGAGGTCAGACGCACACACACACACACACACACACACACACACACACACACACACACACACACACACACACACACTCACATATATACTCTCTGTGTGTGTGTGTGTGTGTGTGTGTGTGTGTCTCTGTTTTAGGTGCGAGAGTTGTTGAGCGGTGCCGACTCGGCGCTACGGCCCCGTCTCACCGTCAGCTGTCCAGACGTGGGCGTATGGAGGCGAGCTGGACCCCTGCAGCAGGACTACCTGCAGGTCCAGATCAACCCGGATCCGGTGCTGCCGGACATGGAGGGCCTGCACGAGTTCACCGAGTACCTGTCTGAGTCCCTGGAGCCGGAGTCCCCGTTCGCCCTGCTGGCGGCGCCGAGCACCGTGGGCTTCTTGAAGCTGTCGCGGCCGTGCTGCTACGTGTTCCCCGGCGGCCGCGGGGACGCCGCCTTCTTCGCCGTGAACGGGTTCAACGTCCTGGTGAACGGCGGCGCCGACGCGCGCTCCTGCTTCTGGAAGCTGGTCCGCCACCTGGACCGGGTCGACTCGGTGCTGCTGACGCATGCCGGCGTGGACAACCTGCCCGGCATCACCAGCCTGCTGCAGAGGAAGGTCGCCGAGACGGACGACGCCGCCGCGGCTCATGCCGAGGACGATGGGTAGGGATGTGTGCAAAGCTGCCCCCCCTCTTATTCTGGCTAAAAAGTCTGAAAAAGGGACGAAAATGTCAAATATGTCTGTTTTTGACCCGGGTGGACAACTCGAGGGTTAAAGGTCATTCATTGGCAAATATTGACTATAACAGTGGCCCCAGACAGCTTCCCTGTTACTAAAGTTACTATATATATATATATATATATATATATATATATATATATAATCCAAACATAAGTTTTTTTAATAACAAATTGTGATCAATGATGTCAAATGCTGCAGTGAAATCCCCCTCTCATTCCCCCTGCTCTGGTGTTTTCCCCTCTCATTCCCCCTGCTCTGGTGTTTCCCCCTCTCATTCCCCCTGCTCTGGTGTTTCCCCCTCTCATTCCCCCTGCTCTGGTGTTTCCCCCCTCTCATTCCCCCTGCTCTGGTGTTTCCCCCTCTCATTCCCCCTGCTCTGGTGTTCCCCCCTCTCATTCCCCCTGCTTTGACATTTCCCCCTCTCATTCCCCCTGCTCTCTATTAAAACATCTGTCCAAATGTCACCGTTTAATAACCACGTTTTATAACCCATCAGACCCCCCGACTGGATCAACCAGAAGAACCTGGTTTCCCCGGAGATTGGCGTAGTTTTCCTCAACGTTCCCGAAAGACTGAAGTCGGCGCCGGCGGACCCCGGCGAGCTGCGCAGCTGCGACCAGGCGGCGCTCGCACTGCAGCTTTTACACAGACTGGGAATCAAACCGCAGCCCCTCAGCCGGGCCGACGCACCCGCCATCGAACCCGTCATCCTGTTCCAGAAGATGGGCGTGGGCCGCTTGGAGCTGTACCCACTCAACCCCGTCAGCGGCAGCAAGACCCTCCACGCCTTCATGCAGGCGTGGCCCAGCGGCGGCCCCAGCGGTGCACCCCGGGAGACGGGCGCGGGGCTCCCGTTACCGTGCCTGGTCTCCATTTGTGCGCTGCTGGTCTGGCATCCCTCCAGCCCGGCAGAGAAGATCATCCGGGTTCTGTTCCCCGGCTGCACGCCGCAGAACCTGATCCTGGACGCGCTCGATAAACTCCAACATCTGGAATTCCTCAAACAAGCGGCCGTGTGTTTGAGCGACCTGGTAGCGCTGAAGACGGCCGAGAAGCAGCCGAGGCGAGCCGAGAGCCGCGAAAGCCTCAAGTCCCAGACGAAGGACTCGAGAGACAGACCGCCGCGGCAGGACGTCAAGAAACAGGAAGCGAAGACGAAGGCGGCCGGCGACGCGGCGCCGAGACACGGGGAGGAAAAGATGAAGGACGCGGACGCCAAACCAAAGCTGCCGAGAGTGGCTTCAAATCCAAAGAAAGACGCATCGAAGGAAGAGAAAAAGGACGAGAAGATCGCTGTCGTAAAGAAAGAAGAGAGCACAGAGAAAAACAGGGAAGGGGTAAAGAAAGAAGAGAGCACAGAGAAAAACAGGGAAGGGGTAAAGAAAGAGAATTTTAGCACAAAACCAAAGCCAGATGTCAGACCCGAACCAAGGAAGGATGTGAAGATGGAGGTGAAGATGGAGGAGAAGAAAGCGGCGGGTAAAGAAGGGAGGAAGGATGTGAAGATGGAGGTGAAGATGGAGGAGAAGAAAGCGGCGGGTAAAGAAGGGAGGAAGGATGTGAAGATGGAGGTGAAGATGGAGAAGAAAGCGGTGGGTAAAGAAGGGAGGAAGGATGTGAAGATGGAGGTGAAGATGGAGGAGAAGAAAGCGGCGGGTAAAGAAGGGAGGAAGGATGTGAAGATGGAGGAGAAGAAAGCGGCGGGTAAAGAAGGGAGGAAAGATGTGAAGATGGAGGTGAAGATGGAGGAGAAGAAAGCGGCGGGTAAAGAAGGGAGGAAGGATGTGGAAGATGGAGGAGAAGAAAGCGGCGGGTAAAGAAGGGGGGAAGGTGCTGAGTGGAAGAGTGTCGAGTACAGACGTGAAGAGAGCTGGGCTGAAGAAGGACATTTTAAATAAAGGAACCAAAGGTAAAAACCCAGCCGGGACGTCCCGTTCCAGCCGTGTAGCAGCGGAGGGGTGGAGTATATTTGGTTTAGCTGTGTGTGTGTGTGTGTGTGTGTGTGTGTGTGTGTGTGTGTGAGTAACAGCCTTTAGTTGTCTTTGATGTCGTGTCTCAGGCTTTTATTTTGGTATTCTTCTTTTTTGTTACATCCTTTTTCATCTTATTGTCTCAAGGTTTTTGTAGTTTGAGGATTCATCTGATTTTGCTGTGATCAGGTCCCAGAGACGCCGCGAAGGGTTCAGATCGCGTCCCGGCGGAGGACGCGGCGCCCCCGGAGGACGCGGCGAGGACCAACGGGACGCAGAGTCTGGAGGAGACGGACCGGGTCTCAGCCGCTGAACCAACGGGTTTCATCATGGACGAGATCTCGTCTCCGCCCGCCGAGATCTCGTCTCCTCGCTCTACGGAAGACGACGAGTGGCTGATGGCGTCGCCCCGAGCAACCGGCGGAGACGGTAGATTCTGCTCCATTCTATTCTTTCACCACGTGGTTGTTGTCCCTGTTGTTGTTGTTTTTATCTCTGACTCTACCTCGGACCGCCAGGGGGCGGAGTCTACGCTAACGGAAGCGGTGGTGACTTGGGCGCCGAGCCGCTGACAGCGAACCGTAACCGTGGAAACGGACCGGAGGAACACGTCTCGGACGTTCCCCACGATGTGGACCTCTGTCTGGTGTCGCCGTGCGAGTTCCAGCACCCGAGTAGCAACGTTAGCAACGTTAGCCCCGCCCCCGACGCCATCAACAACAACAACAACAGCCACTCACAGGTAGCCTCAAACAACAACAACAGCAGCCACTCACAGGTAGCCTCAAACAACAGCCACTCACAGGTAGCCTCAAACAACAACAACAACCACTACTCACAGGTAGCCTCAAACAACAACAACAGCAACCACTCACAGGTAGCCTCAAACAACAACAACAGCAACCACTCACAGGTAGCCTCAAACAACAACAACAGCAACCACTCACAGGTAGCCTCAAACAACAACAACAGCAACCACTCACAGGTAGCCTCAAACAACAACAACAGCAACCACTCACAGGTAGCCTCAAACAACAACAACAGCAACCACTCACAGGTAGCCTCAAACAACAACAACAACAGTCACTCACAGGTAGCCTCAAACAACAACAACAACAGTCACTCACAGGTAGCCTCAAACAACAACAGTCACTCACAGGTAGCCTCAAACAACAACAACAGTCACTCACAGGTAGCCTCAAACAACAACAGCAGCCACTCACAGGTAGCCTCAAACAACATCAGCCACTCACAGGTAGCCTCAAACAACAACAACAGCAGCCACTCACAGGGAGAGGTGGGGTGGGGGCCTCCTCATACCACTGCAGTAACTTTCCTATTGAGGATCTCTGCTCTAACCCCCCCTCTCCCCCTTCTCACAGAATCAGAGCAGCAGCAACTTCCCTTCAGCCTTCAGCCATGAGACCCCGCCCACATCTCTCGGCGAGACCCCGCCCACATCGCTAAGCGAGTCTCTCCCGACGGCTTCGGACTCTTCTGCCCCCCCTGCAGCGAGGACTGTCCGTCCATCGCGGCAGATCTGGACTCCGATGATGACTCCTGTCGTCTTCATCGCCACGACCCCCCGCCGGCGCCCCTCAAGGATCTTCCGCCGCTCCCCCCGCAGCCCGGCGCCTGCATGGCCGACACCGAGGCCGGCAGGACCCTGAAGAGTCCAGCCGCCAAGACCAAGAAACCGGCAGGTAGGACCCATACCCCCAACCCCCCAGCACACTCGAGGTCTTCACACAGCAACATGTTATATTAAGCAGCTATCCACAACATGTCTTTGTTTCTGAACTCCTGTTCTTCTTTAAAGGAAGAGTTAGTTTTGTGTTTGAACGTGTCAGTAATAGAGTTCTTCTCCTAGCAGGGCTGCCCCCCAAGGCCTCGGGGCTGCCCCTCGCCCACAACGGGAGGTCTGGGAAGGCCGGCAGCTCGGTGGGCTCTCTGAAGATGCAGTCGTCCAGGAACTCCCTCGGAGGCTCGCGGGTCGGGTCGGCTAGACCGCCGTCCTCCGGTAGGGGGGTTGGGGGGTTGGTAGATCTGAAGCGTCTGGCGCAGATCCACCAGGGGCCTATTGCACGAAAGTAGAATAAAGATATCCAGGATAAATGAAAAAGCGCAGCTTGACTTAGTGTGATCCGCTCATCGCGGCTTAATCGGTTGCACGTTTGCCGAGCCAGGATAAACAGGTGGAGCTATGTCAAGCCAGGTGTAGATAGCTGGGATAAGTGCACGTTCACGGCTTTCTCACATAGACCACGGTATCGATCACAGATTTACTGATGCAGAGATGGGAAGCAGATATGCAAAAAGGGAAATACGGCTCTTATCAAACGGAGAGAAAAAGCCCAACATAGTGGACCCGACTGAATGTGTGAGAGTGTAAAAATATCTCCTTAGCCTATAGTCACTCCACATTTTTATAAAGTTGTAGGCTACACTGTGTTTTAATTGCTTTAAATATGCTAGTTTCATGTTTCTGTTTTTATGTGATAAATGTGCTGGTTTTACTGTAAAGTGTCTTTGACTAGCCTACCATGTAAAGCACTATATAAATAAAATGTATTATTATTTAGCCTTTGCCTTAAAAGTGAGCAGAGGGAATTAATGTTCCTCGGAAAATGGACCCTATAGGCTTAATTTCAAACCCTTATTCACAGCGCGAGTTTTACAACCATATGCACAAATCTCTATAAGCTATGTCTAATTCTTTGTACAATTAATGTTCATACAGAACGATCAGAAAGGGACAACAACTAGAAAAAGAAGTAAATGACTTCAATACACGCTGTGAGCATTTGTAAAACAATATTCATGTTTTTTTATTCTTCTGACAAGTGACGCACCAAAATAAAAAGATTAAGAAGCATTGTGGTGTTCCCGATGTGATGAATGTAAACTACACTACACGTACTGTACATAGGCCTCGTTATTGGTCCAGGGATGGGAGACTAATTGAGAAGGTTATGAAACCAATGTAAGCTATAATAAAAAACATTAGGCCTACATATTAAGGAGTAACACAAACTGTCCTTTATTAGAGAAGGATAAGCAACAAGAAAATGAAATCATGAATGTATTGGTCTCTGACCAGTCTGCCATTATTATCATCTGGGAATATCGCTACATTAATATCGTCACACTTAATCTTCGGAACGCGTCCTGTATAAACCTGAAGCTGAGACCACGGACGCTGCGCTGCTCATCTTTACTGTTACAGAGAGAGTGGACACTGACGCGATGCACAGGTCTGCCGGCAGGCAGCTGGGCAGCAGCCGCACGCCAGCACGGTACCGTCCCACCGGGAAAAGTCCCACTCCGCATCAGGGTGCCAGTGCAACCATTCCTAACCATCTAAACAACT
>CM057245.1:32900188-32930188 GCA_029931835.1 Etheostoma nigrum
GAAGGAGTTATTTCTAGATTAAAGCTCGTTAGTGACGCCCGGCTCCCTCTGCTGGACTCAAACTTTAACATTAACATTAATAATAATAACAATAATTATTATTATACGGTCATGTTCCTGCCGCCTTTCCTTTTTCCCTCTCTCTCTGCCCCCCCCCCCCCCCGGTGGGCGGGTCTCTTCCTCTCTCTGCCCCCCCCCCGGTGGGCGGGTCTCTTTCCTCTCTCTGCCCCCGGGGCGTCTCCCTCCTCTCCCCCCCCGGTGGGCGGGTCTCTTCCTCTCTCTGCCCCCCCCCCCGGTGGGCGGGTCTCTTTCCTCTCTCTGCCCCCCCCCCCGGTGGGCGGGTCTCTTTCCTCTCTCTGCCCCCCCCCCCCCGGTGGGCGGGTCTCTCCTCTCTCTGCCCCCGGTGGGCGGGTCTCTTTCCTCTCTCTGCCCCCCCCCCCCCGGTGGGCGGGTCTCTTTCCTCTCTCTGCCCCCCCCCCCCCGGTGGGCGGGTCTCTTTCCTCTCTCTGCCCCCCCCCCCGGTGGGCGGGTCTCTTTCCTCTCTCTGCCCCCCCCGGTGGGCGGGTCTCTTTCCTCTCTCTGCCCCCCCCCCGGTGGGCGGGTCTCTTTCCTCTCTCTGCCCCCCCCCCCCGGTGGGCGGGTCTCTTTCCTCTCTCTGCCCCCCCCCCCAGTGGGCGGGTCTATTTCCTCTCTCTGCCCCCCCCCCCCGGTGGGCGGGTCTCTTTCCTCTCTCGCCCCCCCCCGGTGGGCGGGTCTCTTTCCTCTCTCTGCCCCCCCCCCCGGTGGGCGGGTCTCTTTCCTCTCTCTGCCCCCCCCCCCCGGTGGGCGGGTCTATTTCCTCTCTCTGCCCCCCCCCCCCCCGGTGGGCGGGTCTCTTTCCTCTCTCTGCCCCCCCCCCAGTGGGCGGGTCTATTTCCTCTCTCTGTCCCCCCCCCCCCCGGTGGGCGGGTCTATTTCCTCTCTCTGCCCCCCCCCCCGGTGGGCGGGTCTCTTTCCTCTCTCTGCCCCCCCCCCCGGTGGGCGGGTCTCTTTCCTCTCTCTGCCCCCCCCCCCCGGTGGGCGGGTCTCTTTCCTCGCTCTGCCCCCCCCCCCCCGGTGGGCGGGTCTCTTTCCTCTCTCTGCCCCCCCCCCCCGGTGGGCGGGTCTATTTCCTCTCTCGGATGATTCAGCGGACTGATCTGCACTCAGAGATGGAGTGAGTATACTTTGATTTCTTCTCACTTTTTTTCTTCTTCTGTGTTATTTTTTATTATTCGGGGTGTTGGTGTCGTTAATTAGCGTAACGTGTGACTTGACTGTGCGCGTGCGGGATGTGTGTGTGTGTGTGTGTGTCGTCATGGTGCGGCATCAGTCCGCTGAGTCAGGCTCTGTGCCGGGAAACCGATGCTGCAAACTGCACCAAAGTCCCTGAGAAAAGAAGAGCATTAAGAGAAAAGATGATCCGAGATCAGAGGGATTCATCAGAGATTAATCAGTGATTAATCAGTGATCAGGGAGAGTCACTGCAGCGGACGGGAATGGGTTAATTACATTAAATCTGGGCGGGGTTCCTAACAGTCTCAATACCTTCATTTACATTGCTGCTTGGGTTTAATTAATGAAACAGCCCCGAAATCACCAGACCAACCAGACTCCATGTAAATAATCACTACTTTTAGCATCGTAAAACACACTTCATTCAAAGTGGACAGAAACTAAATAAAACTACCAAAAGCCGTCTTGGTTCATCTTTCCACTGTTCCACCAATCACCACTCTGGTCTGGTTGGAATAAACTCTTAATTCACCCATTTACATGTGGAGATATGCTGCTCTATACACGCTAAAAGTAGTGATTATTTACATGGAGTCTGGTGGAGATATGCTGCTCTATACACGCTAAAAGTAGTGATTATTTACATGGAGTCTGGTGGAGATATGCTGCTCTATACACGCTAAAAGTAGTGATTATTTACATGGAGTCTGGTGGAGATATGCTGCTCTATACATGCTAAAAGTAGTGATTATTTACATGGAGTCTGGTGGAGATATGCTGCTCTATACACGCTAAAAGTAGTGATTATTTACATGGAGTCTGGTGGAGATATGCTGCTCTATACACACTAAAAGTAGTGATTATTTACATGGAGTCTGGTGGAGATATGCTGCTCTATACACGCTAAAAGTAGTGAATATTTACATGGAGTCTGGTGGAGATATGCTGCTCTATACATGCTAAAAGTAGTGATTATTTACATGGAGTCTGGTGGAGATATGCTGCTCTATACATGCTAAAAGTAGTGATTATTTACATGGAGTCTGGTGGAGATATGCTGCTCTATACATGCTAAAAGTAGTGATTATTTACATGGAGTCTGGTGGGTTTGGTGATGGTGATTTCTGTTTCATGTTAAACTAAAAGGATCTTCCTCTTTAACTAAAAGGTCTATCTCTGTAGGGATCCATCTATAATAATAATATAATAATGTTGTCACACACTTAGAATAATAATAATAATAATCTGCTCTACTTGTCTCAGCGGAAACTCATCACTGAGCAGCGCAAGCCTTTATAATTACATATTGATCCGTTGCTGCCCTGAAGGACCTGGTTCATAATCGATGACCGCTGTGGGCAACATGACCCTAGCCTGGTTACATTTTTCAAAAAAGGAGAGAGGAACCGTTTGAAAGTGTGAATGGATGAAAAACAACAAACGTGGGAAATAACAACCACAACTTCAAAGAAACAAAAATATTGAAGAAATAAAGTGACAAATGTTTAAAAACAGCATTGAATAAATGTATATGTATATTATTATATACTGTACCTGTTGTTGTTGTTATTATTATATAATATATATTTACTAGGACAACAACTGTCTGTACTCAGATCTGGAGCCGCAACTAACTTAATAAACAATACAAATAAAATAGAGACAAACATCATAACAAGGGCTAAAATTAAGAGAAAAAATATATTTAAAAAATATTCCATGAGACACGAAACCAGAACATTTTATAAAGCATCGAATAAAAACCAAATGATCAGATAGAATCCGTCTTTTGTGTTTTAGTTTGACAGACACGGACAGGAAATATGTGCTCTGTATTTTATTTTGTAGTTCAGTGGACTTCCTGTCTGCTGTTAGTCAATAAAAGTACCAAAAGGTACTAATCAAGACAGGAACATTGGATAAAGAGACGAAAATGTTGGGAAAAGACAAAGTTTAGAAAGTGTTCTTTGATGTTTTATTTTGAAGTTCAGTGGACCTCCTGTCCCCGGTGCCCCGGGACATAACTCAGACCCACTGCTCAGATTCTCTGTTGTCCGGTCCGGTCTCCATGGAGATGGACAACAATCCGGTCTCCATGGAGACGGCTGCAGCTTTGTTTTCCGGACCCTTTGAGTCCAGAAAGTGTGAATCTCAGCAGAGAAATACAGAGAAGCCAGCATATCTCCACCAGACTCCATGTAAATAATCACTACTTTTAGCGTGTATAGAGCAGCATATCTCCACCAGACTCCATGTAAATAATCACTACTTTTAGCATGTATAGAGCAGCATATCTCCACCAGACTCCATGTAAATAATCACTACTTTTAGTGTGTATAGAGCAGCATATCTCCACCAGACTCCATGTAAATAATCACTACTTTTAGCGTGTAAAGAGCAGCATATCTCCACCAGACTCCATGTAAATAATCACTACTTTTAGCATGTATAGAGCAGCATATCTCCACCAGACTCCATGTAAATAATCACTACTTTTAGCGTGTATAGTGCAGCATATCTCCACCAGACTCCATGTAAATAATCACTACTTTTAGCATGTATAGAGCAGCATATCTCCACCAGACTCCATGTAAATAATCACTACTTTTAGCGTGTATAGAGCAGCATATCTCCACCAGACTCCATGTAAATAATCACTACTTTTAGCGTGTATAGAACAGCATATCTCCACCAGACTCCATGTAAATAATCACTACTTTTAGCATGTATAGAGCAGCATATCTCCACCAGACTCCATGTAAATAATCAGTACTTTTTCACTTTATTGATGCTTTTCTTATGAAACATTCATGAACTTTAATGTCTGCCTGTCTGTCTGGCTGTCTGTCTCTTGTAGGGTCAGTGAGTCTCAGCAGGATCGAGTGCAGCTCCTCTCAGTGAGTATAATTTACACACACACACACACACACACACACACACACACACACACACACACACACACACACATTTCCACTAATGCATTTATTGATCCACTCACACAAAGTTTAAATTTTAGAAAGAAGTCCTCACACTGAGTCATTAAGGGGGAAAAATAATATCTTTTTGAGCCCCCCCCCCCATCCTGTGTGTGTGTTACTCTGTTTCCCATCATGCATCAGGAGAAGAGGAAGTGGTTGACAGAGATCGAGAACAAGAAGCGTCAGCTGGAGGACGACAAGAGAGCACTGCAGCACCTGAAGGTGAGACAGACAGACAGAGAGACAGACAGATTACAGAGACAAACAGACAGGTTAGAGAGACAGAAAAGTTAGAGAGACAGACAGACAGACAGACAGGTTAGAGAGACAGACAGGCAGACAACGGCGGGTGGTAGCTTGTTAGCATCAAAATGGGATAGGCGCCATAGGAGCTCCGCGTTCTGGATGCTTGCTGACCCCCTTGGGTTGTACTTCCTATGCAGTAGAGGGCTCTGACATCATGGTTGTACTTCCTATGCAGTAGAGGGCTCTGACATCATGGTTGTACTTCCTATGCAGTAGAGGGCTCTGACATCATGGTTGTACTTCCTGTGCAGTCCGAGGCTCTGACATCATGGTTGTACTTCCTATGCAGTAGAGGGCTCTGACCTCATGGTTGTACTTCCTATGCAGTGGAGGGCTCTGACATCATGGTTGTACTTCCTATGCAGTAGAGGGCTCTGACATCATGGTTGTACTTCCTATGCAGTAGAGGGCTCTGACATCATGGTTGTACTTCCTATGCAGTGGAGGGCTCTGACATCATGGTTGTACTTCCTATGCAGTAGAGGGCTCTGACATCATGGTTGTACTTCCTGTGCAGTCCGAGGCTCTGACATCATGGTTGTACTTCCTATGCAGTAGAGGGCTCTGACATCATGGTTGTACTTCCTATGCAGTAGAGGGCTCTGACATCATGGTTGTACTTCCTATGCAGTGGAGGGCTCTGACATCATGGTTGTACTTCCTATGCAGTAGAGGGCTCTGACATCATGGTTGTACTTCCTATGCAGTAGAGGGCTCTGACATCATGGTTGTACTTCCTGTGCAGTCCGAGGCTCTGACATCATGGTTGTACTTCCTGTGCAGTCTAAGGCTCTGCGGGAGCGCTGGTTGCTGGACGGAGCGCCCTCTGCTGGACCGGAGCAGGACGCCGTGAGGAGACAGCTGGAGCAGGACGAGACCAGGACCCGGAGCCTGGAGGACAACATCAACAGGTCTCACAGTCTCTTCCACAGACCTGGTCCTCATCTCTGATCTACATCCACATAACAGAAATCAGAGGAGGCAACGTGTGTGTCTGTGTGTCTGTGTGTGTGTGTGTGTGTGTGTGTGTGTGTGTGTGTGTGTGTGTGTGTGTCTGTGTGTGTGTGTGTTGCAGGTTGGAGGAGGAGCTGCTCAGTCTGGAAACTGGAAGCGTTTGTCAGACCATAACACCCATTGTTGTGAGTACACACACACACTCACACTCACGCATTCACAGACACACACGTATGTGTATGTGTGTGTATATATATTAGGGTTGTCAAAAATAGCGCGTTAACGACGTTAATTAGTTGTTTGTTGTTAATTACGTCAATTTTTTTAACGCATTTCACGCATGCGCAGTGTGACAAATTATTCAGGTCAGGAAAGTGGTTGGGAGCTAGAGGCGAGATGGAGCCAGGTGAGCAAAGTGGGCCTATTGACGGATTCAAATATAAAAAGAATGATGATGGTATTGTAGACCCATTAGCATTGTAGAAGACTCAGGTTTCCTTGATGTTTTGCAAGTGGCGTCTCAAGACTCATCCTATAAGCCGCCGTCAAGAGCCACAGTTATGAGGAAAATCCACGAGCTCTATGAAAACGAAAAAGAAGAAAGGAAAGAGGTCTTGGCTCAAGTAAATCATATCGCCCTGACAGGAGACCATCGGACATCAGTGAGTAACAACGATTACCTCGGAGTAACGGCACATTTCATCAGTGACACGTGGGAACTGAAGTCTTTTGCGCTGACTATATTAAAAGCTGAGGAGCGTCATGTTGCGGAGGCTTGTAAAGAACAGTTCCTTTCTGTTGCACGTACGTGGGACATCGAGGGCAAGACGACAACCATTGGGACTGACAGTGCACGCAACATGGTTGCCGCAATTCGACTTACACGCTATGAACACATGAACTGTGTCGCTCACATGGTGCAGAGAAGTGTCACAGTGAGTCTTGCTGACAGCAAGAAAATGTTTTTTTCCACATAAAAACGCAACAGATGACTCAAATTGTGCAAAAATGTGGAAGGCCACTGTTATGATTTGACTACATTTATTGCTTTCTGTTCAATTGAATACTGTAAATTGTACATCCTGGTTAAGAGGAATGCCAAAGAGGAAGCGATGGGACATTACAAAGACAAATATTATGGTGTGTATGTTTCAGCTTGATTTAAACCACCATTATTTGGCTGTGTCAATAAACAGACATAATATGAAAATTATGTATCTGTGTCCTGTTATTTATCCTTTGGTATGCATTTCAGAAAAAAAATGGTTAGGATTCAGGTGTAATTGCAAATAGTGATTAATCCTGATTAATCCACTGAAAATTCTGATTAATTTGATTACAAATTTTAATCATTTGACAGCCCTAATATATATATATATATATATATATTATATTATATTATATTTGTACTTTGTTCTTTACTTTCAATTTTGAGTTTGTCTGTTTCCTGTCTGGACTGCAGAGACTTTTATTGTGAAGTTGAACTTCCTGTCTGTGTCTCTGTGTCCGCAGGTGTGTCCAGGATCGGTTGAAGGTATGTTTCTTTTTCTCTGGTTGTAGTTTCTGTGTCTGGTCGTCCTCTCACTGTGTCTCTCTGATCAGCTGTTGGGGTCAAAGGTCAGCCGGAGCTGGGGGCTCAGATCGCTCCAGGTGAGACAGCAGAGTAATCAGATTACTGTGTGTAGAGTAATCAGATTACAGTGTGTAGAGTAATCAGATTACAGTGTGTAGAGTAATCAGATTACAGTGTGTTGTGATACCAGGGCTTTACTATGAACTTCCTTTCTTTCCCATGATCCTTTGCAGAGGTCAGAGCTCCTAAAAGCCCCCGAGTGAACGGAGCAAGCGAGGAAATGAAGAGAGGTAAGTCGGGGGGCAATGTGTGTGGGGTGGATGTGTGTGTGTGTGTGGGGTGGATGTGTGTGTGTGTGGGGTGGATGTGTGTGTGTGTGTGGGGTGGATGTGTGTGTGTGTGGGGTGGATGTGTGTGTGTGTGGGGTGGATGTGTGTGTGTGTGTGTGGGGTGGATGTGTGTGTGTGTGTGGGGTGGATGTGTGTGTGTGTGGGGTGGATGTGTGTGTGTGTGTGGGGTGGATGTGTGTGTGTGTGTGGGGTGGATGTGTGTGTGTGTGTGTGGGGTGGATGTGTGTGTGTGTGTGGGGTGGATGTGTGTGTGTGTGTGTGGGGGGGGGGGGATTACTCCTTTCAACCTCGACACAATGTTACAGGACAAAGATTTTCAGAATAAAGGTCGAAATCTTAGGAGAAAAGACAGATTACATTTTTTTTCTCCTCCATTCCTGTTCTTACCTTTCACAATAAAAGCCCCAGACTGGAGAGTATTTCATATTGTTTATTAACAGTTTACACCTGTCTGTCTCTAACAGCTGTCTGTCTGTCTGTCTGTCTGTCTGTCTGTCTGTCTCTCTGTCTCTCTGTCTCTCTGTCTGTCTGTCTCTCTGTCTGTCTGTATTTTTGTGTTTTTTTTCGTTGACACTGTGTGTGTGTGTGTGTGTGTGTCTCTGTGTGTGTGTGTGTGTGTCTCTGTGTGTGTGTGTGTGTGTGTCTCTGTGTGTGTGTGTGTGTGTGTTCCCCTCCCCCCAGCGATGTACTCTGTGGAGATTAAGGTGGAGCGGGACCGGCTGACGGGGGAAACCCGGGTTTTGTCCACTAACACCTCACTTCCTGTTGACCTCTCTCACCACGGGGGGGTCAAAGTGTACGAGGACGAGAGGAAAGGTCAGCCAATAGGAACAGAGATGTCAGCCAATAGGAACAGAGATGTCAGCCAATAGGAACAGAGATGTCAGCCAATAGGAACAGAGATGTCAGCCAATAGGAACAGAGATGTCAGCCAATAGGAACAGAGCAACAGACAGATACAAACAACCAAACCTGATTAGCTTAGTGGTGGAGATGTAGCGTAGCGATGTAGCCTGATTAGCATAGCAGCAGTGATGTAGCCTGATTAGCGTAGTGGTAGCGATGTAGCCTGATTAGCGTAGCGGTACCGATGTAGCCTGATTAGCATAGTGATAGCGATGGAGATGTAGCCTGATTAGCGTAGTGGGGGAGATGTAGCCTGATTAGCGTAGCGATAGCAATGTAGCCTGATTAGTGTAGCAGTGGAGATGTAGCCTGATTAGCATAGCGGTAGCGATGTAGCCTGATTAGCATAGCGGTAGCGATGTAGCCTGATTAGCGTAGCGCTAGCAATGTAGCCTGATTAGCGTAGTGATAGCGATGTAGCCTAATTAGCGTAGCGGTAGCGATGTAGCCTGATTAGCGTAGCGGTAGCAATGTAGCCTGATTAGCATAGCAGCAGTGATGTAGCCTGATTAGCGTAGCGGTAGCGATGTAGCCTGATTAGCGTAGCGGTAGCAATGTAGCCTGATTAGCATAGCAGCAGTGATGTAGCCTGATTAGCGTAGCGGTAGCGATGTAGCCTGATTAGCGTAGCGGTAGTGATGTAGCCTGATTAGCGTAGCGGTAGCGATGTAGCCTGATTAGCATAGCAGCAGTGATGTAGCCTGATTAGCGTAGAGGTAGCGATGTAGCCTGATTAGCGTAGCGGTAGCGATGTAGCCTGATTAGCGTAGCGGTAGCGATGTAGCCTGATTAGCGTAGCAGTAGCAATGTAGCCTGATTAGCGTAGCGGTGTGTGTGATGAGTGTTTTCTGATTGTGTCCCTCAGTCGTCCATGAGATGAACGGAGAAGACGGCGTGCAGCTGCTCAGCGTCTCCGAGGTCGAGGACCTCATCCACAAAGCCGACGAGGCGTCCGTGACGTCGCAGACCGTCGCCACGGTGACGTCTCTCCCTACAGCCGAGGCGGCGGCGGTATCGAGCCCCGATGCCCCGGCGCCGGCAGAGATCAAGGGGCTGCGGGCCGAGCCTGGCGGCGAGCCGGGCCCGGCGGACGCCAGCGCCGCGGCGCCGCTCACCATGGTGTTCATGGGGTACCAGAGCGTGGAGGACGAGGACGAGACCAAGAAAGTGTTCGGTCTGGTCGGCACGGTGACGGCCGAGCGCGTGCTCATCCACGACGACACCGCAAGCGAGGAAACGTCAACAAGCGCCGCGCAGGAAGCTCCGCCCCCGCACGCCAAGAACAACCCCACGGAGACGGCCGCGGCATCGGTGGTCAACGGGGAAGAAGTTAGGGAAGGGAAGGAAGGGAAGGAAAGGAAGGAGGGAAGGAAGGAAGGAAGAGAAGGAAAGGAAGGAAGGGAAGGAAGAAGGAAGAGAAGGAAGGGAAGGAAAGGAAGGAAGGGAAGGAAGTAGTGGAGGAGATGAAGAAGGAGAAGCAGCCATGTAAGTGCTGCAGCATCATGTGACTCGAGTCACATGATCGAGTCAGCGGTTTGATGTTTGAGACTTGACAGAAAGTTCCATCCATGTTTTTATCTGAATGAAGTGATACTTAATGAAAAATGCTTCATGGAAACAGTAAATGTGATGAATATCAAAGGAAATGCATTGGTCTCATCAGAGTTTATCTTGATGATGAAGATGATGATGATGATGATGAGGATGAGGATGATGATGATGATGATGATGATGATGAGGATGATATTCTTCATATGTGATAAACGCTGATGGAAACCTTATTTGCTGAATAAATAATGAATAATAAAGTTTTAGGTCATTTTATGGTTGCAACCCGCCACAAAATGCAGAAGAAGAAGAAGTTGTAGTGAATGTCCTCCAGTATGTCCTCTCTGTCTCACACATGGGGGGGGCAACAAAGACAGATGGACGTGGACGGACGAGGAGATGAGAGACTTTCTGGATTTAATGTATCAGGAACTCGTGAAGGAAATGGCCAGCAAAGGTTAGGACAAGCTGTGGGACGTCCTGGGAGACAATAGAAGACGCTCAGAGAGACATGTCTCAAAATAGAGTCTCGCAGCGGTGCCGGGGGGGGGGGCAATAAAAGACAAGTTGGACCTGCATCGTCATAGCGATGTGTTGGTAGTGTTGTTGTTTTCTTATTGTAGCTCGATATGTCGCTATCAGCTGGAACATGAGTTCAGATAAACAACAGACACACACGCACACGCACACACACACAGACACAGACACAGACACAGACACAGACACAGACACAGACACACACACACACACAGACACAGACACAGACACACGCACACACACACACACACACACAGACACAGACACAGACACACACACAGACACACACAGACACAGACACACACACACACACACAGACAGACACAGACACACACACAGACACAGACACACACACAGACAGACACAGACACAGACAGACACAGAAGACACAGACACACACACACACAGACACAGACACACACACACACACACACACACACACACACACACACACAGACACAGACACACACACACGTTGCCTCCTCTGATTTCTGTTATCTGGATGTAGATCAGAGATGAGGACCAGGTCTGTTGACATTCTGTATATATGTTGTTAGAGATATATGATACATTAACTGTATATATATATATATATATATATATATATATATATATATATATATATATATATATATACAGTGAGGAAAATAAGTAACACTTATTAACTAACACTTAACTAACACTAAGTAACACTTATTTTCTATTGCTATTTTGCAAGTTCTCCCACTTAGAAATCATGGAGGGTCTGAAATTGTCCTCGTAGGTGCATGTCCACTGTGAGAGACATCATCTAAAAAAAACATCCAGAAATCACAATGTATGATTTTTTAACTATTTATTTGTAGGATACAGCTGCAAATAAGTATTTGAACACCTGTCTATCAGCTAGAATTCTGACCCTCAAAGACCTGTTAGTCTGCCTTCAAAATGTCCACCTCCACTCCATTTATTATCCTAAATTAGATGCACCTGTTTGAGGTCGTTAGCTGCATAAATCCTTAATACAGTGCAGTCTCCCTGTCCCATGTGCAGAAAAACACCCCCAAAGCATGATGCTGCCCCCCCATGCTTTACAGTAGGGATGCTGTTCTTGGGATGGTCCTCATCATTCTTCTTCCTCCAAACACGGTTAGTGGAATTATGACCAAAAAGTTCTATTTTGGTCTCATCTGACCACATGACTTTCTCCCATGACTCCTCTGGATCATCCAAATGGTCATTGGCAAACTTAAGACGGGCCTTGACATGTGCTGGTTTAAGCAGGGGAACCTTCCGTGCCATGCATGATTTCAAACCATGACGTCTTAGTGTATTACCAACAGTAACCTTGGAAACGGTGGTCCCAGCTCTTTTCAGGTCATTGACCAGCTCCTCCCGTGTAGTTCTGGGCTGATTTCTCACCTTTCTTAGGATCATTGAGACCCCACGAGGTGAGATCTTGCATGGAGCCCCAGTCCGAGGGAGATGGACAGTCATGTTTAGCTTCTTCCATTTTCTAATGATTGCTCCAACAGTGGACCTTTTTTCACCAAGCTGCTTGGACATGTCCCCGTAGCCCTTTCCAGCCTTGTGGAGGTGTACAATTTAGTCTCTAGTGTCTTTGGACAGCTCTTTGGTCTTGGCCATGTTAGTAGTTGGATTCTTACTGATTGTATGGGGTGGACAGGTGTCTTTATGCAGCTAACGACCTCAAACAGGTGCATCTAATTTAGGATAATAAATGGAGTGGAGGTGGACATTTTGAAGGCAGACTAACAGGTCTTTGAGGGTCAGAATTCTAGCTGATAGACAGGTGTTCAAATACTTATTTGCAGCTGTATCATACAAATAAATAGTTAAAAAATCATACATTGTGATTTCTGGATTTTTTTTTTTAGATTATGTCTCTCACAGTGGACATGCACCTACGATGACAATTTCAGACCCTCCATGATTTCTAAGTGGGAGAACTTGCAAAATAGCAGCGTGTTCAAATACTTATTTTCTTCACTGTATATAGTATATATAGTTACTGTATATAACCTGTTCTTTTCTCTGGTTGAAGTCCATTGAGTTCTTCAAAATAAATGTTTATGATTTTATTTCTTCCTGATCCGTCACGAGTGAATACAGAGGTCAGAAATAACTATCTGTGTGTGTGTGTGTGTGTGTGTGTGTGTGTGCGTGCGCGTGCATGCCAGAGTGGGCGGAGTCTCTGATTGGATGATAGCAGCTGAACTTTGTCACTTGACTTATTTTTCAGTCTGTCAGAGTTTCTGCTGTTAACAGGAAACTGATCTCAGGTGAGAAAATCAGCTTTAATAACTAAATAATAACTAAATAATAACTAAATAATAACTAAATGATCTTTGATAATATAATAATAACTAATAACTGTCTTCTATAAAAACATAAAGATAACTTTAGTTTTTGTTGATTTTAAAATTTTAAACAGTAAAATCTGTTTAAAATTGAACTGAAACAAAAATCACCTAAAATACAAAAAAAAATCAGCTGCTGCAGAGTTCATCACATGATCCTGCTGGAGGCACCGTACGCAGACTGTCCCCGTGTCCCTCCAGACTCCATGTAAATAATCACTACTTTTATCATCGTAAAACACTCTTTATTCAAAGTGGACAGAAAGTACCAAAAGCCGTCTTGGTTCATCTTTCCACTATTCCAACAATCACCACTCTGGTCTGGTTGGAATAAACTCTTAATTCACCCATTTACATGTGGAGATATGCTGCTCTATACACGCTAAAAGTAGTGATTATTTACATGGAGTCTGGTGGAGATATGCTGCTCTATACACGCTAAAAGTAGTGATTATTTACATGGAGTCTGGTGGAGATATGCTGCTCTATACACGCTAAAAGTAGTGATTATTTACATGGAGTCTGGTGGAGATATGCTGCTCTATACACGCTAAAAGTAGTGATTATTTACATGGAGTCTGGTGGAGATATGCTGCTCTATACACGCTAAAAGTAGTGATTATTTACATGGAGTCTGGTGGAGATATGCTGCTCTATACACACTAAAAGTAGTGATTATTTACATGGAGTCTGGTGGAGATATGCTGCTCTATACACACTAAAAGTAGTGATTATTTACATGGAGTCTGGTGGAGATATGCTGCTCTATACACACTAAAAGTAGTGATTATTTACATGGAGTCTGGTGGAGATATGCTGCTCTATACACGCTAAAAGTAGTGATTATTTACATGGAGTCTGGTGGAGATATGCTGCTCTATACACGCTAAAAGTAGTGATTATTTACATGGAGTCTGGTGGAGATATGCTGCTCTATACACACTAAAAGTAGTGATTATTTACATGGAGTCTGGTGGAGATATGCTGCTCTATACACGCTAAAAGTAGTGATTATTTACATGGAGTCTGGTGGAGATATGCTGCTCTATACACACTAAAAGTAGTGATTATTTACATGGAGTCTGGTGGAGATATACTGCTCTATACACACTAAAAGTAGTGATTATTTACATGGAGTCTGGTGGAGATATGCTGCTCTATACACGCTAAAAGTAGTGATTATTTACATGGAGTCTGGTGGAGATATCCTGCTCTATACACACTAAAAGTAGTGATTATTTACATGGAGTCTGGTGGAGATATGCTGCTCTATACACACTAAAAGTAGTGATTATTTACATGGAGTCTGGTGGGTTTGGTGATGGTGATTTCTGTTTCATGTTAAACTAAAAGGATCTTCCTCTTTAACTAAAAGGTCTATCTCTGTAGGGCTACAGTGGTCTGCTACTGTCTGTCTCTGTTTCTTATCAGCAGAGTCAGACCACAGGTGGGGCAGTTTATCACTCACACACAGACACACTGTCTGAACTAATGCTACGCTGCTAATGGTACGCCAGCTAACATCTCTATCAGACTGCCTAAATGGAGTCATTTCTAGCATCTGATTGGCTCTCAGAGTCACATGAGTGTGTAACTTTGCAGCAGGACCCAGTTTATTATTCACCCTGACATGGAGGGACCGTCCTGTTTCACATGTAACAGCATTTTCACTCCAACTTTAAAACGGAGACTCTTCAAAACATCCAACTCAGGATTGTATTGATCCATATTCTGGAGAACTCTATCAATAAACTCACACATATATATATATATATATATATATATATATATTTGTCTGTGGCGTGTACCACAGACAAATAGAAGAAGTGGCTGATATCAAGAAATCCTACCAGTGGCTGGAAAAGGCTGGACTGAAGGACAGCACAGAGGCCGTAACCATGGCAGCACAAGAACAGGCACTCAGTACAAGATCAATAGAGGCCGGGGTCTACCACACCAGGCAGGACCCCAGGTGCAGACTGTGCAAGGACGCCCCTGAGACAGTACAGCACATAACAGCAGGGTGTAAGATGCAGGCAGGAAGTGCGTACATGGAACGCCATAACCAGGTAGCTGTCATAGTGTACAGGAACATCTGCCACGAGTATGGGCTGGAAGTCCCAAGGTCAAAATGGAAGACACCTCCTAAGGTAGTCCAGAATGACCCAGCTAAGATCCTGTGGGACTTCAAGATCCAGACTGACAAACTGGTGATGGCTAACCAACCAGACATCGTGTTGATCGACAGACAGCAGGGGGGGGGGGGGCAGTAGATGTGGCAATCCCAAGCGACAGCAACATCAAGAAGAAGGAACACGGGAAGCTGGAGAAATACCAAGGGCTGAAAGAGGAGCTAGAAAAGATGTGGAAAGTAAGAGCAACAGTGGTGCCAGTGGTAATCGGAGCACTGGGGGGGGCTGTGACCCCCAAACTGGGAGAGGGGCTCCAGCAGATTCCAGGTAAAACATCAGAGGTCTCTGTCCAGAAGAGTGCAGTCCTAGGACCAGCTAAGATACTGCGCAGAACCCTCAAACTCCCAGGCCTCTGGTAGAGGACCCGAGCTTGAGGATGACACATACCACCCCACAAGGGGTGAGAGGGGGATTTTTTATATATATATATATATATGTATATATATAATAGACTACTGTAACTGATCTCGTCTCTTGTTTCAGAGACTCTATGCAGCGGCCGTCCGGATCTTCTGACTCCTCAGAGTTTCCAGTTTCCAGTTTCTTCTCAATCCAGTGTGTTCCTCCATCTGAACCTCCACCTGCCACAGGTCCCCCTGCAGCGCCCCCCCTGCCGCGCCCCCTCCAGTCATGGACAGCATCCCGCGGCGGTGGGTGCTGAAGCCCCTCTCCCCGCTGCTGCAGCCCTCGGATCTGCGCTCCCTCGCAGGCCCGGTGCGGAGCGACAGCACCGGCCCCGATGATCTGGTCTTCACCTACGACAACACCTCCGTCTCCTCAGGGCTCGGCTCTCCCCAGGTCCGGACTATCTGGGCTTTATTATTCAGGTTTTAGATTATTCAGAGTTAGTTTGAGTTTTGAGAGTTAGTTTTAGAGTTAGTTGTCTAGTTGTAATTCAGTTTGATAAATAACTCTGGTCTCCTCCCAGCAGGGCGCCTGGTCAGGGGACAAGGTGGTCCAGGCCCGGCAGGTTGCGGTGCAGCACGGAGGCGATGCCAGGGACGAGTGGCGTCCCAGCAGCCCCGGTTTTCCCAGCATCCCTTGCTCTCCCAGCAGCCCCAGCTTTCCCAGCAGCCCCGGCTCTCCCAGCAGCTCTGGCTCTCACTGCGGTTTCTACTCGTTTGTGGAGGACCCGGCGAGTCCAGAGGCCGAGCTGAACGAAGCCTGGATGGTGTCGCCGCAGCGACAGGCGCAGCTCGCCACCCTGAAGGAAGATAAAGGATTCAAACTACAGACCTATGCCGGCGGCAGGAAGCCGGAGAGTCTGTTCGCAGACAGCAACGGGGACTCGCCGTACAAAGTGGATCCGAGGAACGGAACCGAAGCGGTTCACGAGGAAGAAGAGAAGCAGCTTCGGCAGGAGATCATTCACAGCCAGGCGCCGAAGAAGAGCTTCAGAGATCAGTGGAGCGCGCTAGAGACCCTGGACCTGAGCAGACTGGTCCCAGGTCTGGGACACCCCACTAGAACCAGCATTATAGATGTTCATATGGTTAATAGATGTTAATATATGTTAATACATGTTATTACATGGTTAATAGATGTTAATATATGTTAATACATGTTATTACATGGTTAATAGATGTTAATATATGTTTAATATATGTTTAATATATGTTATTACATGGTTAATAGATGTTAATAGATGTTTAATAGATGTTTAATAGATGTTTAATAGATGTTAATAGATGCATAATAGTAATATGGTATATGATATATATATCATATACTATATCAAATACTGTATTATATAAAATAGTATATTATATAAGTATAATATTATACAATATAGTATATGATATAATATAGTATAATAATAAAAGTGATTTTCTTCTTTTTAAGGTTTTAGCTTGAGCTACAGTCCGGCCCGCTCTGGACCAAAACCCTCCGGCGCCACCGAGCCTGGGACCGTGGTCCAGGAGCAGATTAACTTCAGTGCAGCGCGACAACAGTTCCTGCAGATGGAGCGGGACCGTCTGACGGCGCCAGGCCCGATGGAGCAGGACCGTCTGACGGCGCCAGGCCCGATGGAGCGGGACTGTCTGATGCCGCCAGGCCCGATGGAGCGGGACCGTCTGACGGCGCCAGGCCCGATGAAGCGGGACTGTTTGATGCCGCCAGGCCCGATGGAGCGGGACCGTCTGACGGCGCCGACTGATTTGATGGAGTGTATGATGGCGCCACCCGGATATACGGTAATCCTGGAACTTTTTCAGAGGGTATACGGTAATCCTGGAGCTTTCTTAGTGGGTATACGGTAATTCTGGAGATTTCTTAGTGGGTATACGATTTCTTAGTGGGTATACGGTAATTCTGGAGATTTCTTAGTGGGTATACGATTTCTTAGTGGGTATACGGTAATCCTGACAAAAGGGTCTGACAAGAGACAAAATACAAGAGGTAACAAGGTAATGGGGAACAGGTGAGGTCAGGTGAATCACATTAGGGCGGGGCAGGACAATCAGACAAGCAAAAAGCAAAACTAGACAAGACTAAACAAGACAGGAAACTACACTATCAAAATAAAACAGGAAGTAGAACAAACAGACACAGGGGAACACAAGACAGGACCAACAACCCAAGACTGGGGAGAAAACCGAAACACAAACACAGGGAAGGCCAAATGGGAAAAATAACCCCAAACAAAACCCCAAACCACAACAAATCTGTATTTTTCTGTTTCTTTAGACTCTTAGACGGCAGAGCAGTGTATTTGAGGATCTGGACCCCGGCCTGGAGGAGCACCAGGAGAACAGGATCAACTACGAGACCCCGATAGAAAGGGAGATCCGGTTAGTTCAGGAGCGCGAGGAGAACCTGCGGCGCTCTCGAGGTCTGAAGCTCAGCGACGGCCGAGCCGAGATGGTCCAGATCAGAACCAAACGTCTGGCGTCGCCGCTGACGCCCGGCAGAGCCAGAGAGAGGAGCCGGAGGGGCTTCATCCTCCAGAAGGAGATCCACGGAGGAGGACTGGGACCGGCAACTAACAACGTGAGAGTAGTATGTAGAGACAAAAGTAGAGAGACAACGGTAGAGAGACAACAGTAGAGAGACAACGGTAGAGAGACAACAGTAGAGAGACAACGGTAGAGAGACAACAGTAGAGAGACAACAGTAGAGAGTAGTGTGTAGAGAAACAACAGTAGAGTGTAGTATGTAGAGACAGCAGTAGAGAGTAGTATGTAGAGAGACAACAGTAGAAAGTAGTATGTAAAGGTACAGCAGTAGAGAGACAACAGTAGAGAGTAGTATGTAGAGGTACAGCAGTAGAAAGTAGTATGTAAAGGTACAGCAGTAGAGAGACAACAGTAGAGAGTAGTATGTAAAGAGTAGTATGTAGAGACAGCAGTAGAGAGTAGTATGTAGAGAGACAGCAGTAGAGAGTAGTATGTAGAGGGACAGCAGTAGAGAGTAGTATGTAGAGGTACAGCAGTAGAAAGTAGTATGTAAAGGTACAGCAGTAGAGAGACAACAGTAGAGAGTAGTATGTAAAGAGTAGTATGTAGAGACAGCAGTAGAGAGTAGTATGTAGAGAGACAGCAGTAGAGAGTAGTATGTAGAGGGACAGCAGTAGAGAGACAACAGTAGAGAGACAACAGTAGAGAGTAGTATGTAGAGACAACGGTAGAGAGTAGTATGTAGAGAGACAACCGTAGAGAGACAACAGTAGAGAGTAGTATGGAGAGAGACAACCGTAGAGAGACAACAGTAGAGAGTAGTATGGAGAGAGACAACCATAGAGAGACAACCGTAGAGAGACAACAGTAGAAGAGAGTAGTATGGAGAGAGACAACCGTAGGGAGACAACAGTAGAGAGTAGTATGGAGAGAGACAACTGTAGAGAGACAACAGTAGAGAGACAACAGTAGAGAGTAGTATGTAGAGACAACGGTAGAGAGTAGTATGTAGAGACAACAGTAGAGAGTAGTGTGTAGAGAAACAACAGTAGAGAGTAGTATGTAGAGACAGCAGTAGAGAGACAACAGTAGAGAGTAGTATGTAGAGACAACAGTAGAGAGACAACAGTAGAGAGTAGTATGTAAAGAGTAGTATGTAGAGACAGCAGTAGAGAGTAGTATGTAGAGGATCAGCAGTAGAGAGACAACAGTAGAGAGACAACAGTAGAGAGTAGTATGTAGAGACAACGGTAGAGAGTAGTATGTAGAGAGACAACCGTAGAGAGACAACAGTAGAGAGTAGTATGTAGAGACAACGGTAGAGAGACATCAGTAGAGAGTAGTATGTAGAGACAACAGTAGAGAGTAGTATGTAGAGAGACAACAGTAGAGAGTAGTATGTAGAGACAACAGTAGAGAGTAGTATGTAGAGAGACAACCGTAGAGAGACAACAGTAGAGAGTAGTATGGAGAGAGACAACCGTAGAGAGACAACAGTAGAGAGTAGTATGGAGAGAGACAACCGTAGAGAGACAACAGTAGAGAGTAGTATGGAGAGAGACAACCATAGAGAGACAACCGTAGAGAGTAGTATGGAGAGAGACAACCGTAGAGAGACAACAGTAGAGAGTAGTATGGAGAGAGACAACCAGTAGAGAGACAACCGTAGAGAGACAACAGTAGAAGAGAGTAGTATAGTAGAGACAACAGTAGAGAGTAGTATGGAGAGAGACAACCAGTAGAGAGACAACCGTAGAGAGACAACAGTAGAAGAGAGTAGTATGGAGAGAGACAACAGTAGAGAGACAACAGTAGAGAGACAACAGTAGAAGAGAGTAGTATGTGAGAGAGACAACCGTAGAGAGACAACAGTAGAGAGTAGTATGGAGAGAGACAACTGTAGAGAGACAACAGTAGAGAGTAGTGTAGAGACAACAGTAGAGAGTAGTATGTAGAGACAACGGTAGAGAGTAGTATGTAGAAAGACAACCGTAGAGAGACAACAGTAGAGAGTAGAATGTAGAGAGACAACCGTAGAGAGACAACAGTAGAGAGTAGTATGGAGAGAGACAACCATAGAGAGACAACCGTAGAGAGACAACAGTAGAGAGTAGTGTGGAGAGAGACAACCATAGAGAGACAACCGTAGAGAGTAGTATGGAGAGAGACAACCGTAGAGAGACAACAGTAGAGAGTAGTATGGAGAGAGACAACCATAGAGAGACAACCGTAGAGAGACAACAGTAGAAGAGAGTAGTATGGTAGAGAGACAACAGTAGAGAGTAGTATGGAGAGAGACAACTGTAGAGAGACAACAGTAGAGAGTATGTAGAGACAACAGTAGAGAGTAGTATGTAGAGACAACGGTAGAGAGTAGTATGTAGAGAGACAACCGTAGAGAGACAACAGTAGAGAGTAGTATGTAGAGAGACAACCGTAGAGAGACAACAGTAGAGAGTAGTATGGAGAGAGACAACCATAGAGAGACAACAGTAGAGAGTAGTATGTAGAGACAACAGTAGAGAGTAGTATGTAGAGACAACAGTAGAGAGTAGTATGTAGAGACAACAGTAGAGAGTAGTATATAGAGACAACAGTAGAGAGTATGTGTATGGACTCACATTGTGTCTTGACAGGGACGATCCAGTCTGGATCCTCTGCAGGTGCTGGAGGACATCAAGACAGAGTTAAACCAGCCAAACAAGGACAAGAGGACAGGAGAAAGACAGTCTGAGTCCATGTTGGCGTGCTGTCCTCATCGACACCCTAAGGACACTGAGTCGTACCTCTGCCGGATGAGTCCGGCACAGTCTTTTTTTTCTGAGACGGACTCAGACATCCAGGACGCATCCGGTTTCAGCTGGCATCAAACCACCAGGTACACTTTATTACACATATACAAATATAATACTGTATGTAAAGTCTCTTTTATATAGACCTTTAGTGGTCCCTAATACTGTATCTGAAGTCTCTTTATATAGACCTTAGTGGTCCCTAATACTGTATCTGAAGTCTCTTTATATAGACCTTAGTGGTCCCTGATACTGTATCTGAAGTCTCTTTTATATAAATGTAAATGTGTGTATTTATATAGCGCCTTTCTAGTCTGAACGACTACTCAAAGCGCTTTTACATCATACAGGATACATTCACCATCACACACATTCATACACTGTGGCTGAGGCTGCCGTACAAGGTGCCACCTGCTCATCAGATAAACATGCACACACATTCACACTCCAATGCACAGCATCGGGGGCAACTTGTGGTTCAGTGTCTTGCCCAAGGACACTTCGACATGGGACTGCAGGGCCGGGGATTGAACCACCAACCTTCCAATTGGCAGGCAACCGCTCTACCACTGAGCCACAGCCGCCCCACCTTAGTATAGACCTTAGTGGTCCCTAATACTGTATCTGAAGTCTCTTTTATATAGACCTTAGTGGTCCCCTAATACTGTATCTGAAGTCTCTTTAATATAGACCTTAGTGGTCCCTAATACTGTATCTGAAGTCTCTTTTATATAGACCTTAGTGGTCCCTAATACTGTATGTAAAGTCTCTTTTATATAGACCTTAGTGGTCCCTAATACTGTATCTGAAGTCTCTTTTATATAGACCTTAGTGGTCCCCTAATACTGTATCTGAAGTCTCTTTTATATAGACCTTAGTGGTCCCTAATACTGTATCTGAAGTCTCTTTTATATAGGCCTTAATCCTCACAAGCCCCCGACTGAGCGAGGCTGCGTGGTCGTTTACCCCGGTGGATGAGACGGTCGCCTCCGGTCGAACTCTGACTGTTGTTTGTGCAAATGCACCAAACAAGAGCTCGGCGTATTCAGCCTTCTTGGAGACCTTGGGGCTCCACTGGGGGACCTTGAATGGGGTCCTGTATGAGGCTCCAGTAGGGGACCTTGAATGGAGTCCTGTATCTTTCCTCGGATCAGGGAGGCTCCAAAATCATGGTTGCAGCTGTCGCCATGGTCCCGCTACACGTTCCTTTCCCTGCCACGATCTGTGGTGCTACGTCCTGCTGGGCCTTGTAATGCTGCACAGTGCCCTGCTATGCCATGAACTACTACAAAGAACTACTACAAGCTACTATTTTTTTTTTTTTGGGACTGTTATTGCCACTCTTCATTCTATCCCCAACCGGTCGTCAGACACCGCCTACCAAGAGCCTGGGTCTGTCCGAGGTTTCTTCCCAAAGGGGAGTTTTTCCTTGCCACTGTCGCACTGTTGCTTGCTCTGGAGGAAACTAATAGAACTGTTGAGTCCTTGTAAAGTGTCTTGAGATAGCTCTTGTTATGAATTGATACTATAAATAAAATTGAAATTGAAAATTGAAATTATGGGGCTCCAGTAGGGGACCTTGAATGGAGTCCTGTATGGGGCCCCAGTGGGGGACCTTGAATGGAGTCCTGAATGGGACTCCAGTGGGGGACCTTGAATGGAGTCCTGTATGGGGCTCCAGTGGAGGATCTTGAATGGAGTCCTGTATGGGGCTCTATTAGGGGACTCCATAGTTCTGCTGGCGGACTTCAACGCACACGTGGGCAATGATGGAGATACTTGGAGAGGCTGATTGGGAGGAACGGGTCCCTGATCTAAACCAGAGTGGTGGTCTGTTGTTGGACTTCTGGTCTAGCCATGGATTGTCCATAACAAACTAGGGCTGTAATCTCCCAGTCGACTGGTCGATTTATTGGTCGATATGTTCTGGCTCGACCAAAATTCTGATTGGTCCATTTTTTGTTATTTCATGTTATTTCATCAGGTGGAAGCATGGACCATTATGGTCTACGGGTGGAAAGCACTAACTGCTAATGGGGGTGTTTACAGAGCACCCCTGTTTCACAGGTAACAGTCTGTCTTCAGAACACCCTCCTTGTTTTTACTTTTTTGGATTAGCCCAACCCACTGGGGACAGATTGAAGATAGAACTAGAACCCAAACGCAGCGACGGTAGCATCCCCCATACCCCCCCCAGACCCCGTTGGATGTTAAGCCTCTATCATCCAAACTCTAAAATAATATCACGGAAGAAATTGTCAACTTTATGTCTCAGGATATGAGGCCCATTGCTGTTGTGGAGGGCTGAGGTTTTAAGAACTTGTTAATATACAGCGCCAGCACGCCACACCATCATCCATGGACTAACCGCACAATGTGAGGGACTCAAAGAGAAAGTTTCAGAGTTAATGCAACGAGGCACTGAGCGTGACCACAGATATGTAAATGTCTTAACGACTACTCTAAGCGCTTTTACATCATACAGGATACATTCACCATTCACACACATTCATACACTGTGGCCGAGGCTGCCGTACAAGGTGCCACCTGCTCATCAGATAAACATGCACACACATTTACACTCCGATGCACAGCATCGGGGGCAACTCGGGGTTCAGTGTCTTGCCCAAGGACACTTCGACATGGGATTGCAGGGTCAGGGATTGAACCACCGACCTTCCAATTGGCAGGCAATCGCTCTACCGCTGAGCCACAGCCGCCCCTGTTTAAATATGCAGTATATATTACAGTGGACGTGCCTTTAGTGTTTAATAGTAAAAGCTTTAAATTAATAGTGTATTCGTGTCTCAGCCGCTCTGTGTGAGGACATTCACAGAGCGCTGATGCTGATGCGCTGTCAGAGCCGACAGACGAGTCTGATTTCAGCACCTCCGCACCCCCTGCTCCCCCCCAGTCGATGTTTAGTTGAAATTTCGATCAAGATTTTCTTTGGTTGATTATAGCCCTATAACAAACACCATGGTCAAGCATAGGATGCTCATAAGTGTATGTGATACCAGAGCACCCTAGGGTGCTAATAAGTGTACGTGGTACCTGAGCACCCTAGGCCAAAGGTCAATGATCGATTTTATAATCGTTTCATCTGATATGAGGCCGTATGTTTTGGACACTTGGGTGAAGAGAGGGGCGGAGCGGTCAACTGATCACCATCTGGTGGTGAGTTGGGTTGGAGGGAGGGGAGACTCTGGACAGACCCTTGAGTGGACAATGTTCATAGTTTCCATTGCTCAAGCTGTGGTGGAGAGCTGTGGTCTTAGGTTCTTTGGTGCCTCAAGGAGTCTTTCTGGGATTTGTTATCCCAGAGGACTCCGGAGGCAGTTGCAAAGTACCAACGGGCCCAAAGGGCTGCAGCCTCTGCCGTGACAGAGGTAAAGCAGCGGGTGTGGGAGAAGTTTGGAGAAGACCTGGAGAAGACACGGAGAAGATATGGAGAAGGACTTTCGGTCGGCACCAAGGTGCTTCTGGAAAACCGTTTCTGGTCTCCCTGGTGGAGGTCTCTGAGGTAGTTAAACAACTCAACAGTGGCAAAGCCCCAGGGATTGATGAGATCCGTCTAGAAATGCTGAAAGCTCTGGGTGTGGGGGGGCTGTCTTGGTTGACACGCCTCTTCAACATTGCGTGGAAGTCTGGAACGGTGCCTAGGGAGTGGCAGACTAGCGTGGTGGTTCCCCTCTTCAAAAGGGGGGACCAGAGGGTGTGTGCCAATTACAGGGGTATCACACTTCTCTGCCTCCCTGGTAAAGTCTACTCCAAGGTGCTGGAGAGGAGGGTTCGACCGATGGTTGAACCTCGGATTGAAGAGGAACAATGCGGATTCCGTCCTGGCCGTGGAACAATGGATCAGATCTCCGCCAGGGCTGCACTTTGTCACCAATCCTGTTTGTAATATTTATGGACAGGATATCGAGGCGTAGTCGGGCTGGGGAGGGGTTGCAGTTCGGTGGGCTCGGGATCTCATCGCTGCTTTTTGCAGATGATGTGGTCCTGATGATATCATCGGTCTGTGACCTTCAGCACTTACTGGATCGGTTCGCAGTCGAGTGCGAAGCGGCTGGGATGAGGATCAGCACCTCTATATCTGAGGCCATGGTTCTCAACAGGAAACTGATGGAGTGCTTTTTTCAAGTAGGGAGTGAGTCCTTACCCCAAGTGAAGGAGGTTAAATACCTTGGGGTTCACGAGTAAGGAGACCATGGAGCAGGAGATTGGTCGGAGGATTGGAGCAGCAGGTGCGGTATTACATTCCGTTTATCGCACCATTGTGACAAAAAGAGAGCTGAGCCAGAAGGCAAAGCTCACGATCTACTGGTCAGTGTTCTTTCCTACCCTCACCGATGGTCATGAAGGCTGGGTCAGGACCGACAGAACCAGATCCAGGGTACAAGCAGCCAAAATGGGTTTCCTCAGGAGGGGGGCTGGCGTCTCCCTTAGAGATAGGGTGAGAAGCTCAGTCATCCGAGAGGAGCTCGGAGTAGAGCTGCTGCTCCTTCGTGTTGAAAGAAGCCAGTTGAGGTGGTTCGGGCATCTGGTAAGGATGCCTTCTGAGGGCCCCCCTAGGGAGGTGGTCCATGGACGTCCAGCTGGGAGGAGGCCTCGAGGGAAGACCAGGACTAGGTGGAGGGAGGTCCAGCTGGGAGGAGGCCTCTGGGAAGACCAGGACTAGGTGGAGAGACGTCCAGCTGGGAGGAGGCCTCGGGGAAGACCCAGGACTACGTAGAGACGTCCAGCTGGCAGGAGGTCTCAGTGAAGACCCAGGACTAGGTGGAGGGACGTCCAGCTGGGAGGAGCTGGTTAATGTGGCTCGGGAAAGGGACGTATGGGACCCCTGCTGCAGCTGCTGCCCCAAGAGACCCGACACCGGATAAGAGGATGAAGATGGATGGATGGTCCCCTAATACTGTATCTGAAGTCTCTTTTATATAGAAACGGTTATAGAGTTATTAAAACGTTAAAATAATTCTTATTTTGCGTTGCAGAGTCCTTCTGAAGGACCAATCATCTCCCTCCTCCCCAACACCATCCAGCTGGCGTGATCTGCCCGCCCCCACACCTCAGCGCAGCGCAGCGCCACGGTCCTGGCGGGAGAACCTGGAGTCCACCGGGCTGACGCCTCGAGGACGCGGCACTCCGGACTTCATCGAGAAGGAGATCAAGGAGGCACTGAGACGAGAGCGGGAGCTGAAGGAGCTGAGGGAGAACAGGGGGGACAGGGAGGACAGGGGTAACAGGGGGAGTAGGGAGGACAGGGGGAACAGGGAGGACAGGGAGAACAGGGAGGACAGGGAGAACAGGGAGGACAGGGGGAACAGGGAGAACAAGGAGGACAGGGGGAACAGGGAGAACAGGGAGGACTGGGGGAACAGGGAGAACAGGGAGGACAGGGGGAACAGGGAAAACAGGGAGGACAGGGGGAACAGGGAGGACAGGGGGAACAGGGAGAACAGGGAGAACAGGGAGGACAGGGGGAACAGGGGGATTAGGGAGGACAGGGGAAACAGGGAGGACAGGGAGAACAGGGAGGACAGGGGGAACAGGGAGGACAGGGGGAACAAGGAGAACAGGGAGGACAGGGGGAACAGGGAGGACAGGGAGGACAGGGGGAACAGGGAGAACAGGGAGGACAGGGGGAACAGGGAGGACAGGGAGGAGACCTGCTCCCCGCCGCCACTGGTGCAACAGGCAGCCAAGATGGCTGCAAGCCTGTTCTACCCCTCGGCTAACACGGGTATGGAGTCGGTGCACACATCTATCTATCTATCTATCTATCTATCTATCTATCTATCTATCTATCTATCTATCTATCTATCTATCTATCTATCTATCTATCTACAGTGAGGAAAATAAGTATTTGAACACCCTGCTATTTTGCAAGTTCTCCCACTTAGAAATCATGGAGGGGTCTGAAATTGTCATCGTAGGTGCATGTCCACTATGAGAGACATAATCTAAAAAAAAATCCAGAAATCACAATATAGCTGCAAATAAGTATTTGAACACCTGTCTATCAGCTACAGTTCTGACCCTCAAAGACCTGTTAGTCTGCCTTCAAAATGTCCACCTCCACTCCATTTGTTATCCTAAATTAGATGCACCTGTTTGAGGTCGTTAGCTGCATAAAGACACCTGTCCACCCCATACAATCAGTAAGAATCCAACTACTAACATGGCCAAGACCAAAGAGCTGTCCAAAGACACTAGAGACAAAATTGTCCACCTCCACAAGGCTGGAAAGGGCTACGGGGAAATTGCCAAGCAGCTTGGTGAAAAAAGGTCCACAGTTGGAGCAATCATTAGAAAATGGAAGAAGCTAAACATGACTGTCAATCTCCCTCGGACTGGGGTTACTGTTGGTAATACACTAAGACGTCATGGTTTGAAATCATGCATGGCACGGAAGGTTCCCCTGCTTAAACCAGCACATGTCAAGGCCCGTCTTAAGTTTGCCAATGACCGTTTGGATGATCCAGAGGAGTCATGGGAGAAAGTCATGTGGTCAGATGAGACCAAAATAGAACTTTTTGGTCATAATTCCACTAACGGTGTTTGGAGGAAGAAGAATGATGAGTACCATCCCAAGAACACCATCACTACTCTGAAGCATGGGGGTGGTAGCATCATGCTTTGGGGGTGTTTTTCTGCACAAGGGACAGGGCACCTGCACTGTATTAAGGAGAGGAGGACCGGGACCATCTATTGCGAGATTTTGGGGAACAACCTCCTTCCCTCAGTTAGAGCATTGAAGATGGGTCGAGGCTGGGTCTTCCAACATGACAATGACCCGAAGCACACAGCTAGGAGAACCAAGGAGTGGCTCTGGAAGAAGCAGATCAAGGTTCTGGGGGGGCCTAGCCAGTCTCCAGATCTAAACCCAATAGAGAATCTTTGGAGGGAGCTCAAACTCCGTGTTTCTCAGCGACAGCCCAGAAACCTGACTGATCTAGAGAAGATCTGTGTGGAGGAGTGGGCCAAAATCCCTTCTGCAGTGTGTCAAACCTGGTGAAGAACTACAGGAAACGTTTGACCTCTGGAACTGCAAACAAAGGCTACTGGACCAAATATTAACATTGATTTTTTCAGGTGTTCAAATCATACATACAAAAAAATCATACATTGTGATTTCTGGCTATTTTTTTTTAGATTATGTCTCTCACAGTGGACATGCACCTACGATGACAATTTCAGACCCCTCCATGATTTCTAAGTGGGAGAACTTGCAAAATAGCAGGGTGTTCAAATACTTATTTTACTCACTGTATCTATCTATCTATCTATCTATCTATCTATCTATCTATCTATATATCCCAAGAACAATCTCGTGACTGGTAACTGATTTACGTAGAGGGCAGCTAAAGGAGCTAAAAGGACTTTGGTCGTTCTCTCGTTAAGTTATTGATTCGTAGTTCTTAGTTATTGAGTCTCAGCTGTTTATGTGACAGAGTCCATCCAGAGTCCATTCAGGTTTTACTCTGTTTATGTGACAGACTGGAGCTTCCACACCAGAGTCCATTCAGGTTTTGTCTGTTTAGGATCCTTTTACACAACAGCAGCACTTTCTTTCCTTCCATCTGGTTTTAGTGATAGACTTAGACTTCTCTATTAATCCTTTTGGGATGACTCCCGCAAGGAAATTTCCAGCATCCTTTTTCAGCAAGAAGAATACAGTATAGAGATGATAATAATAATAATAATAAAAACCTTTGGCTATAAAAAAGACATAAAAAGACATTTACCATAAATTATCATAAATATGATGTCAAAGGTCACGTATCACTGAAGTACCACTGACCTACGGCAAGGTCAAGTCTTCAGCTGACATCACAGTGTCCTGTGTGATGTCATAGATGATGTCATTGACTGTGTCCTTCCTGTTGTGTTACAGATAAAGCTTCCAGTGTTTCCTCTCCTTGTGCTCGTCCCTCCGTCCGTCTGCCCTCCTTCGTCACCGCTCAGCCCTTCTCCCCCCTCCTGCCCATGGCGCGCCCCCCCGGCCCCCTTCCCCCTTCCTCGCCCCCCCCTCCCTTCAGAGGTCTGACGGAGACGCTGCTGCAGGACTTTGAGGAGAGACGAGTCAAAGAGAAGCTGGATGAAAGCGCAGTAAGTCTCCAACACTGAGACTCTTATTTTGAAGGTTCTAGGCACAGTAGGTCTTCAACACTGAGGCTCTTATTTTGAAGGTTCTAAGTGCAGTAAGTCTTAAAGAGTGAGACTCTTATTTTGAAGATTCTAGGTGCAGTAATTCTTGAACACTGATGCTCTTATTTCGAAGGTTCTTGTGCTTCCTGTCAACATTAATTTGTGTTTTTCTGTGTTCAGTATGCAGGGATTCAGCTGGTCGACGACGTGAATAACGAGGTAAATGAGAGGGGGGAACGCCAGAGCAGGGTTAATGAGAAGGGGGAGCGCCAGAGCAGGGGGAATGAGAGGAGGGAATGCCAGAGCAGGGGGAATGAGAGGGGGAACGCCAGAACAGGGGGAATGAGAGGGAGCAGGGGGAATGAGAGAACAAGGGGAATGAGAGAACAGGGGGAATGAGAGAACAGGGAGAATGAGAGGGGGAAACGCCAGAGCAGGGGGAATGAGAGAGGGAAACCCAGAGCAGGGGGAATGAGAAGGGGAACACCAGAACAGGGGGAATGAGAGAGAGCAGGGGGAATGAGAGGGAGCAGGAGGAATGAGAGAGCAGGGGGAATGAGAGGGGAAAACACCAGAACAGGAAGAATGAGAGGGAGCAGGAGGAATGAGAGAGTAGGGGGAATGAGAGGGGGGAATGCAGCAGGATATATTCCTGTTGCTTTAACGTGTGTTTGTCTGTTTCAGGTCGTAGAGTCGACTCGAGTGACCCGACATAAAAACAAGCGCGCTCTGCTGTGGGAGGCCGGAGAGTTCACCAACCAGGCAGACCCCTGAGACCTGATCCTGATCCCCATCCTGAACCTGATCCTGATCCAGAGCCTCATCCTGATCCCCATCCTGATCCAGAGCCTGATCCCCATCCTGATCAAGATCCATATCCAGATACAGAGCCTGATCCTGATCTAAATCCTGATCCAGATCCAGATCCCAAACCTAATCCTGATCTAAATCCTGATCCAGATCCTGAACCTAATCCTGATCCTGATCTATATCCTGATCCTGATCCATATCCAGATCCTGATCTAAATCCCGATCCAGATCCAGATCCAGACCCAGATCCAAGGTCCTGATCCAGGTCTAGGTCCAGGTCCAGGTCCAGGTCCAGTTAGTCTCTTCACAACAGAACTTGTCTCTGATTGGTTCGCCCTCAGCTGAGATTAAAATAGTTTTACTAAAGTGGAACACTCCGAATGAACGGC